>JAUKPT010004051.1:0-11463 GCA_032273505.1 Nanomia bijuga | reverse complement strand
GATACAAGTCATCATATGTCACGTGATACAAGTCATCATATGTCATGTGATACAAGTCATCTCATTTATTATTTAGATAGTCCCAGAGATTGAACCGCCCTTCTTATACTACTTTTATATTAATTCATTAAAAGTTTTCTCATAAATGCACGCGTAAAATCACGAATTTATTTTATCATGATTTTTATTTTAAATCAGTTACAGTTTTCTCAGATACGAAGGCACGACATTACACCCATACTTTCCTTAAACGCACAAAATATTCACGCTTTAGAAAATCCCTTCTTTTTTTCTATTTCTTTATTAATTACAATAGTTCCACGCATGAAGTTAATCACCTTTTGTTTTAATCAATTAGATGATTTACCTCAACCTCAAAACATGTTTTTTTATATCAAATCAAGTTACATCAGAAATTCATACATAACAATACCTTACCGACATAAAAAACAATGCAACTCATGTCTGAAAAAGTGTCCGGATAAAAATAGTTAGACTTAAACATTCCCTGATAAATTCTTGATATTTCTGCGAAAACCCCGTGTAAAGATATATTTTCGTCCTCGAATTTATTGGCAACGTACTCACACACAGACACAGACAATTGTTTTATTAATGTAGATACATATATTGCGTGAATAGTCAATTTTGATATAGTTAATGAAAGCATTCTAATAGACATAACTCTTAGTTTATTATATCTTTGTCAATAAAATAGTTGTATATTGTTCTTCAAATTCTACAATAGTATGTTTTTTTTTTGCATCTTTAATGACTTCTTGCGACCTCGTTTTAGCAAGTAATTTGTGATTCACTTGCTTTCGAGTTATCTAACGGGAGCTCTGCTTCTTCGTTTGAAAAGGTACTCGGACGACATCTTTCTGATCTTTTGGAATAACCCTTTCCGATTATACGTTTGTCGGAATGGCTCAGACAGAATCTTAGTTTAGGAAACGTTGGACGCTGTGATTTATCTGGACACCAACAATCAATCATGAGATGGTATACAAGACTAGGTACAGCATCTGGCGCCGCCAATCGATAAGCTTTATTGCACACTTTTTCGCATACTTTTTCATTAGACCAATTTTCATAGGGTTGCTGTCCAAAGGACCATATTTCCCATAAGACAATGCCATAACTCCAAACATCTGATTGGGTAGAATACTTTTTGAACATCAAGGCTTCTGGGGATGTCCATTTTACAGGTATATGTCCACCTTGGCTAGTGTAGTACCTTTCGTCCTTTATAAAATGCCGTGATAACCCAAAATCTGATATCTTACAAATTAAGTCTCCTTCGTTTTCAGCTAGTAATATATTTCTTGCAGCTAAGTCACGATGAACAAACTTAAATGAAGCCAAATAGCACATTCCATTCACAATATCTCTAGCCATTTTCAAAAAGACACTTTGCATTTCCAATGATATTGTTTCAATGCCCTCCCGTTGACGAATCCTTCGAACCTTGTTTAAATATTTGTGTAGGTTGCCTCGTGACATGTATTCCAACACCATACACGGTTGGTTGGAGACGAGCACACCAAAAAACGCCACAATATTCTTGTGGTCAAATTGGCTTACAATGACAGATTCCTGATAAAATTTGATCCGATCTTCTTTTGATAATTCATTACTGGAGCGTTGTTTTAACATCTTTATGGCTACATCTTGACTTCCCTTAACTGAGTATAATATTCCATGTTTTACAACCCCAAATGCACCTTGTCCTATAACTCGTGATGAAATTTTGATTGTATCTGAACTAATTTCGTTTAATTCTTCTATAAGTTCTTCCTCGTCATCTCCTGGTATGAAGAAATTATCATCTTCACTCTCGCATTCTGCTTCATCGCTATCGGATGCTCCATATTCAGGTTGCAGGAGTGTAGTGCAAGATAGGCGACGACGAGCCCTGGTAGCAGTCGCGTGATGATCAGGTCCACTCATCTGTTCTTTCGGTTCCGGCTCTTCGTTGTTGTTTACGATCACTTGGGGATTACTTATTTTATCGACTGTTTTGTTTATTTGCGTGTACACAGGCTCTCCTGTCGACGAATCGAGACAATAGCGAGGTGGAGGTAATTCAAGTGGATTGCGACTCGCTTCATTTACCGACAGGTGTTCAACACATCCTAAATTGTCCATATAAGGTCTATATATAGACCTATTTCCGGGTTTAGAGGAAGAATTAACTGTCAGTAAAAGATTATTCCTATCGACAATTGACATTTCCTGTTCGAATGAATTTGTCCTTCTATGTTTTCGTGCAATTGAGTTGCGGTAGCAAAGGCAAATGCTCAGTCCAATTACAAGAAGAATGACCGCCACAGAGCTCCCGGCTATCGATACTGAAACAAGGGAACTATCGTAAGGATTTAGTTTTATTGGTCTTGCTGTTGTTCGAAGCGCTGGCATTTCGGTTGCACTTTTTCCTGACCCTCCTGTTTCTTCATAAACGCACCTCCCGTTTACGTCAGACGTATAATTACGTTGACATTCACATCGCTGGTAATCATTTCTAAGGACACACATTTCATGTTCTTCGCATCCTTTTGGTGGGTCGTTGCCGTTTTGCTGGCATGAATCAACTTTACACTTGCTGTCATCATAAAGTGAGATATTGTAAATTCGCAAAGCTTCGGTCGCTGTAATTCTTATTTGATAGTTTTCAAGGAGTCTAATGTAACGTGAATGTTCTTTAACCTGAATGGTAAGGTTTATCGAGTTCGTGCTTTTAAAAGAGGATTTACCATTAAGCGATATTTCTATTTTTGCTTTCGTTTCATTTGACGCAGCGCGTATGACAAGACACAATCCTTTTATCTGTGGCTCAACTAAAGGAGAAATAAGCATTCCTCCGTTCTTTGATTTTATGTATTGCCCCTTTTCTACGTATTCAAACTTATGGGGATATTTGAATTGATCAAATCCAGCTAAGTTATCAGCAAAATTTGATTTCCAGTTTGAATTAAATTTGGGATTGTATAAATGACAACATTTTCCTCGCCTAGCTCTTTGTACAAGACCATTTTGGACTTCTCTTTTATAAATAGTTAGACTAACGAGACCATAACCATGTTGACACTCTTGAAACCATTTTTCGTTAGGACCTGGTGACTCTATTTTTCTAACTGTCTCGTTCCTTCTTCTAAAACCTTTTTTAAAGTCTAAGACGCTACATTGCGATGCATTGAAAACCTTTTTGTTTAAAAGAGAACATCGCACTGAACTTAAGATGTTTCTATTTATTGTACCTGTAATTAAACGAAATCCAGTAATGACTGAATATAATGGACATTCAATTTGAACATATCTTGCATTTTTTTCTGAAACAAGTACTTCAAAGTCACGTATTTCCCATGAAAATTCTGTTAAAGCAACCCCAGACCCACAACATTTGCCATTGTAAAACAGTTCTTGAGGTTCATGGGACCATACGCCAGATACATATCGATTATTTGGGCAACCGTTTCTCCACTTCCCGATTTGTTTAATTGCACCTTCGCGTATAAACTTTATATTATTACAGGTATCGTCACATACAACAAGGGTGTGTACAAAGTAAACAACCCATACCAATCCAATTATTTGCTTGATTGAAACGACGCAAAAATTCATACCTTAACATTACTAAAAACCAACAACTCAACATCTTTCACATATAAGCAGTGCGTTTCTTCTAAAAAATTGTGATTTGAGATGTTAATTGAAATTTGAGCCATCGTGTTTGAAGACGAAATATTTATTTGCATACCATTTCCATATTATCCATTTGTTTATATCCAAATCTATATTTTTCGGGAAGCATAATCATTAACAATTCTTACATTAGAAAAAAATGTTTTTCGTAAACAAGGATACAATCCAAAACCATAAACGATAGAATTCATATTAAAGGTTTATATTTTCAACGAAAAGATCAACATTAAATCAAAAGGTAACTTATACAAGGAAAGATCAATGTTTGTAAATAAAATCATGGTTTCTACATAATATTTGAAATTGGGATAAATAACAGTTGACATAAAGTTTACACAAAAAAGCGGAATACATGCGTGGCAAAAGAAAAAATATATGAACCAGCCTCAGATATTTATGTTAGTTTTGATTTTGTTTTCTCGACATTTAATTGCTTATTAATTTATTCTCTACGTTATCGATTATATATAGCGGGGCCTATTAGTGGAAGATTTTATACTAGAATACTTCAAATAAGAGTATGTGTTTACGATACATGTAATCATCAAATACTTAGTTGATCATTTAAAATAAGATTTGAATAAATAACTGAATAGTAAATTAATTCATTAATCATTTCCACTTAGAAGAAATAAAAATAAATAAATAAAAAGCCCTCTTTAGATGTATTTGATATAATTCTATCATAAAAAAGAAGAAGAAGTTCTAAAGATTTTTTGAACTGCTCTTTAAGCGTGCTTTTACTCTATTTTAAACAGTTAATCAATATGTTATGAATATCTTATTACGTTGTAAATAATCTATCAAAATAACTAGACGCTTTATCATTAGATATATAATCTTTAAAGAAATTGTAACCTTATTTAATAAAATGCTTCTAATTGTTGATTTATTAATACTATTTTCCCTATATTTCCGCCTATAAAATGCATCCACATTTCATATCTGCCCCCCACAAGCAATATGGCGAATTTAACTCGGAAAAGGTCTATTATACCATACCATATCGATTTTTTCCCGGAGCCAAAAAAAATCAAGACCCCCTACCTGTGCTCCGGCCCATCCAAGTATAACAAGGGCACCCTTAGAAAAAAGTACATTTTTAAATTGTTCAAATTTGAAAATGGATTAGATAGCTGGATTAAGTGTGAAAAATAGATGAAAAAAAGGTATGGTTTGCTATGGTTTGATGTGATGGTATAGTGTTATTCCTGGGTAAGGTTCTCAAAAAACTGCTGATTCAGCATAATTTTGACCATTTCGCTCATTTCAATCTCAATTATCTTGGGAAGTAGAAATCCAAATTTTCATCCTGCAACCCTAATCCGAAGTATATTTCCACTAATAGGCCCCACTAATATATGATAATCTCACAGAGCGTGAAATTTTTGGTTACGAAAAGTTGTAATTTTTAGTAATACTCAAGATATTTTATAACTATTTTATAATTTTTTAACAAAACCATGCTTTAACCTATACTAAATATTGGTATTGAGTTCTCTACCACGTTGTATAAAACTATATATACAAACTTCACCATGCCATTTGCATAAAAACATCGTCGAAGTAGAGGAATACATAGCAATATGCCGATTCTCTCTAGCAACCAAACTAAAATGACGTCACTACCCTAGTAACAATGACATCATAACCACGTGACTTGTACCACGTGACCTTGACGTCACAGTCTAGACATGGAGATATATTATCAGACATACACACAAGCAGACAGTCTGTCCCGCTCCCTATAAGTTGACCTAACAATTAAAGCGCATCGGATTAACATGGAAATTCGTACAGGTACTAAAACCAATACGAGGAACCCAGAATGACGATCCCAAGTCCTAAAAATAAAGGGACAAACAGACAGACAAACCCACCCCTCAAAATAAAAATTTGTCAGATTAAGCTGAAAAATAGTACAGATACTTAAATTTGGGTGTAAAATTAAAAAAATGGCGGTCCTGAAATCTGAAAACAATGGAAAAGAAACACACTCAGAGTTCAAGAAAAAGCGGTACTGCCAGTACAACCGGTACTAGGAAAGGTCAGTGTCAGCCGGAAAGCTTCTCCATTTTGTGAAAAGTTTTCTTTTAAATAATAATTCGGCCGAAAGAGTCAAGGAAAATATGGATTTCTTAGGTGTTTCGGCAAAGTCTGTCAGGGTATCAGAAAAGCCGGTATCGCCGGTACTGCCGGTATCCGGAAAGGGCAGTGCCAGCCGAAAAGCTTCGACGAATGAATTCAAGATTAAGTAATATATTGTGTTACTTTCTCTTTTAAACCTATCTCGGCCGAAGAGATCAAGGGAAATATTGATTTCTTAGGTGTTTAGTTAAGGAGTGTCAGGGTTCCAGACAAGCTGTTACCACCGGTACCACCAGTACCTGGAAAAAGCAGTGTCAGCCGGAAAGCTTTGTCAAATCAATTCAAAATTTAATACTCTTTTATGGAACATTCGTTTTTAAACCTACTTTGACCGAAGGGGTCAAGGAAAATATTGATTTCTTAGGTGTTTAGGCAGAGTCCGTCAGTTTTCCAGGAAAGCTGGTACCACCAGTATCGCTAATACCCGAAAGGGGCAGTGTCAGCCGGAAAGCTTCGCCAAATCAATTCAAAATTAAATACCATTTTGTGGAAAATTCATGACGTCACTAATTACTCAGATTCATGTTCTTCTTTTGAAAGTAGAAGACAAAGTTTTGTTATAGGTCTGTCGTAAGTTCCAGATGAAGTCTTAACTTGAACACTACGTATACGTCCATCATCACCACTATACACACATTGTACAACACCCATCTGCCATTGACTTCTTGAGATATTTGGATCAATGACTAGAACAATATCTCCAAATGCTAGATTCTTTCGATCCTTATACCATTTACTACGACATTGTAGGTTTGGAATAAAATGTTGTAGCCATATCTTCCACCAATCATTCACAACTCGCTGTATATGTTGATATCTTTTTCTTGGATTTTCTGCAATATTCAACTCTTCAGGGTCTCTTGGTAATCCTGTTGGTCGCAGAAGATCATTACAAGTAATTGCTGGTTGACATAAATCTCCATCAGACGCTGGCCACAGAGGCCTAGAATTAACGATTGATGTTACCTGTGCAAACATTGTTCTATATTCTTCTTCAGTGTATATTTGATCTCTTAGTAACTTATTCAAAGCAGATTTAACTGATTTTACCATAATTTCAACAGCACCGTTATGGTGACTGGCAGTTGGAGTACTAAATGTCCATTTTATTGAAAATGTGTTGCAAAAATCTACTAACTTTTTCCGATCGTTGTCGGTTTCTCTCCATGATTTCAGCATTTCTCGAATTTCGTTTGCAGCTCCTATAAAATTTCGTCCATTATCGGTTCTTACAAATTTAGGTGCACCATACAAA
The DNA here is from genome assembly GCA_032273505.1 of Nanomia bijuga. Taxonomy (NCBI): domain Eukaryota; kingdom Metazoa; phylum Cnidaria; class Hydrozoa; order Siphonophorae; family Agalmatidae; genus Nanomia; species Nanomia bijuga. Next base: position 4,358 of record JAUKPT010004051.1, on the reverse strand, counting down.
CTGATGAATCTTCTGAAAGCTAATAAGAATTTGTCAGTTGAAATATCTGTTGCAAGATCTACATGAACGGATCGTGTAGTTAAACAAGAGAATATAACACCATAACCCTTTGAATGGCTTCTATGGCCATACTTCATTTTAAACGGTCCAAAATAATCGATTGATGAGTTTTCAAACGGTTGACCTGGTACTAATCGAAAAGAAGGCAAGTCTGACATTTTTTGTTCCAAACATTGTCCACGCCATCTACGACACACGATGCATTTGTTTCCTATATTCTTTGCGATGGTTCTCAGTCCCATAATCCAAAATTTCTTTCGCACTTCAGCCATCACTCTCATATGGCCAGGATGTAAAGACTCTTCGTGTGCTTGTCTGGTGATAAGTGTAGATATTGCATGAGTTTTCGGTAATAATATAGGATGTTTCCTGTTTTCATCTATGCATGGCATATTTTTCAAACGTCCATAAACCCTGATAATCCCTTCTCCATCTCTATATGGTGACAGTTTCTGATATTTCTTCAAACTCAGATCCATCTCTTTCTGAGCTTTGCGAATCCAATACAGCTCAGCAACCCTTAACTCTTTTTCTGTTAACGATGGACTTAAATCTGCATCATTTATTTTCTTTAAGTTGCGATTTAAGGTCTTGAAAACATACGCAGTTACACGGAGTAGTTTTCCCCAGGAACTATAACGGTTCACATCGATAACATCATCTCCAACTTGAGCAGCATTAACTTGTATTTTCATTAATTTCTCTGAGTCAATATCTTCCTTGTTTTCCTTATCGTGGAGTGTTTTCCATTCCCTTCGAGGAAGATAGAACATTTTTGGTCCAGCAATGATCTTTTCGAGATCATTATACTTGCAGCCCTTTGAAATCAGATCAGCTGCAGAATTTTCTTTACTAGGAATGTATCTCCAGACGTTAATAGGATGTAACTCCTGGACCTTCATGACTTTATTTTTTACAAAAGGTTTAAACTTAATCGATGCTGATTTCACCCATGAGAGAACAGTTGTACTATCACTAAACAAAATCTTATTTTCATAATGTTCAATTAAATCTGTTTCCTTCAATGTAGTCTCAACTGTGTGTGCGAGTTTAGATACTAAAAGTGCTCCACATAGTTCAGATCTTGGAACTGTGGTGCCCTTAATTGGGTTAAGTTTCCCCTTCGCACCTACAAATTTTACATTAATGTTCTTTTCTTCAACATCATACCATCTCAGGTAAATCACTCCCCCATAACCTACAGAACTTCCATCTCCACAACCAATTATCTCAAATTTCATTTCATCTATATTTCCTTTTGTTGGCAGTATAGTTCTTGAAACAATAAATCCATCACATTTTTTCAGCTCGTTTGTCCATTGATTCCATTTTCTTGCTAATTCAGAATCATTTACAATTTCATCCCATTGCAACTTCATCCTTACGATTGACTGGAGGATTAATCGACCTTCAACCATCACACCACTTAGAAACCCAAGTGGGTCCCATACCTCAGCAATCTTTTTTAGTAAACACCTTTTCGTAAATTTCATCTCTTCCAAGCCATTTTTAATTTTCACTGATAGAACATCTTCTACACCGTTCCACAATAACCCCAATACCTTACCATCTCGTTTTACTTCACCAATTTCTTCACTGTTACTCATCCATTTTTTGACCTTGAAACCATATTCTCCTAATAATTTAGTAGTTTCTTCCTTTTTAGCCATCATATTTTCCAAGCTAACACCGGCATCAATCAGGTCATCCACAAATCTTTTTTTCTTTATAACAGCTGCTCCTAGTGGATACTTCTCCTTTTCATCAGCGGATATTATCTGCATACACACATCAGCGATAGTTGGACTTGGTTTGTCTCCAAAGCATACTCGGGTAAATAAGTAAGTTCTTCCATTGTAAACAATTCCATGGAATTGTTGATCGTACTTACTCAGTAGTATTTGCCAGAACATTTTTTCAATGTCTCCTTGTAATGATATATACCCAGAACGAAATCCTGTCAAAATCTTGAATAAGTCACTTATTTCAAGTTTTCCATTTAAAAGAAAGTCATTGAAACTGGTTCCATTGAATCGTCTTCTTGCATCTAGACAAACTCGTACCTTAGTCGATTCACGTTTTAAATCAGTAACAGCTAACAGGGGAAGATATCTTCTAGGTTGCGATTCATGAACTTCCCTCAAAACTCTTAATTCAATCATTTCTTTGATTTGTTTCTCAAATAAATCATGGATTGTCTTATTCCTTTTTAATTGTTTCATCAGATTCTTATCGCATTCTATTGCTTCTTCTCTATTGTTTTTAAAGGTTTCAGGATTAAATTTCCATGCCAAAGAAACCTCTAAACGGTTATTTTCTTCTTCGACTCTAACTATCCGTATCTTTTGGTCAAATATTTTTTCATCTTCAGATTTTGATTCTTCAACTTCAGATATTCCTGCGAGTTCCGCTTCTAAATGACTTTTCATGATATGTTCTTCGTGATCATCTGTAATCATGCATAATGAATTTACAACATATTTGCCACATTGATAAGAAATTTTCTTAGTCGGCTTTGCGCCGACCAAGCAATGTCCGAAGCAGGTTTCCATTATGATTAAGCGGTTTTCTAGCGTCTCCATTGAAATTTGTTTATGAATTTCAGGATTCGACATGCCAATAAGCAAGTCCACTTCTCCTCCTTCGGTGTAAATGTTCTTGTTTCTTAATTTCGATAGACTACTTTCAGATATTAATTCATTATTAAATTTCAACGCACGACCACATGTCTTAGATAGCACTACACATCGTATTTCATGATTTTTTCCATTATTGTCTGTTGCATGAATCATAACCCTTTTTGTCTTAACAGTTCGTACATCACCCCCAGCTCCAACAATCTGTAATTGAAATGGTTCTCCAGCTAATTTCAACTGCTGTGAGAGTCTAGAGCTTATGATATTGATCTCGCTTCCTGAATCAAGAACGGCTGTGCACTCTCCGTTCATTTCCTGTGATCGTACCTGGATGCGTAATACGGGTAAGAAACTTCTCGATATAATTTCTGAGTTTGTTTCGTTATTTTCACGTGATACGGGACTTGCGTTTATTTGTTGTGTGGATCTGTGTAGTGTGTGATGATGGTTTCTGGAACACAGATCACATGGTTTTTCGGTGCATTCGTTGCTTCTATGTCCAGAATTTAAACACAAAAAACAGCATCTTAACGATTTGATTAATTCCCAACGTTCATCAATGGTAAGTTGAAGATAATTCGGACATTCGATTAACCTATGACTTGTAGAACGGCAACTACTACATGCGTCTAATGACGTACTTCCTGATGTTCTCTTTAACGCTGACGGTGGAACGCTACGGCTACTGTTAACATGACTATTATAAGTAATTCTCCGTAAATGGGTCTGGTGTTCTAGCCATTTCATCAAACCTGAAACCGACCTTGAATCAACAAATCCACCCATGGATTCCAACCACTTATGTAAATCTTCGTTGTTCAATTTACTTTCGATTTCTTTAAGTATGTAACTGTTCTCAGCATCATTTACTTTTCCCATCAAAGATAGACGGTCATAAAATTCATCTACCTTTAAGCTTAATTGTTCAAAAGCACGAAAATCACCACGGCGGACAAATTGCATCGATTTAATTTCATTTATCAAAATTCCCATAATTATGTGAATGTTTCCATATTTCTCGTCTAATCGCGTGATCGCTTCGGTATACGTAGCTTTGTTCTCTACATATCTTTTGGCTTCTCCAAGAGTAGAAGTAAGGAGATAATCGTACTTAATTTCATCACTAAGTTCTTTCGTATAACGTTCGTAAACAGCCTTCCATTTATAATAATCCTTTGGATCACCCTCAAATTTCGGTATCGCGATTTTTTGTAGTTTAACATGTTTCGACTTTTTTTCATCATCAATCGCAGTTTGAACCACCGCAATATAATCTCTTGCAGTTTTGATAGCTTGATTTGTTTTCACGTCGTAATTAGCATACCATTTATCTTCTGAGTCTATTTTTCCAGTATCTTTTGGGTCAACGAGATCCATGTATTCATCGTGTGAATTTCCTAACTCTTCTATAGTATACTTCAACGATGTAATTTTTTCATGTACTTCACTAACATGAGCTTCTAATTTCATGGCGTTATACAGTTCATTCGTTTTTCGAGTCACTTTACGAGCGATACTCGAACGCTTTTTCTTAGCAGCTTCATCCATATCGATGTTTGACTTTGTTTGGGATTTGTGTTTGTACTAAGAAACTATAAACAGTTATAAAATTGTATGTCATTTATTCGTCTCATGTCAAACAATCTGATAGGCTAAACCCCA
>JAUKPT010004050.1:0-11465 GCA_032273505.1 Nanomia bijuga | reverse complement strand
GAGCAAAGAGAGACACTTTTACCATTCGGGCAAAATTTGCTTGCAATCAAGCTCCGCGACCCCTTTTTTAAAACACTTTATATGTCAAGATATTTTTTATTCACCCGTCGCAAGAATGAATCGACAATCGAAATTAAAAGAGTGTTGCTAATTGTCGATGAATATGATAAACTATTTAGCTTTTAATTAGATCTCAAGATAGATCTTTATTGTAATTGATTTGTTTCAATAGTCCCCATAGCAAGTCATTAGCAAATCGCTAATCGACTTCGATTACTGATTTCATTCTCTTCACTATGGAAAATCGAACATTTTGTAATTGCGCCATTGTACCAAAATTCTCTGGTGGCGAAATAATACTCATCTAAAATTGAGTCTCTTGACCCTACAGATTAAAGCTATTTTCTAACTAATGTAGAAATTGACAAGTACTTTCATAAAATATGACTTATTGAAAAAGAAAGAAAGCTTTATTTATACACTTGTGCCCCAAAAAGGACCAGAAGCGCTAATTTTCCAAAAGATCCATCGAAACTTCTCCACCCCCATCATCATCCCAATAGCGGATATTCCATAACTTTTCCCCGATAAATAAGCAAATTACAGTGACGTTTTTTCCAATGTTTGTCCGGCGTTATTAGTAAAGCTTAATCTCCTTTTGTTTTGTGTGTTGTTAAAAAATGTTATCATAAAAAGCTGATTGGTTAACATTTAATATTGTCGTATCTCGCAGCGAAATAGCGTAATTTGATTGGTTGATTAGTGCGTGACATTTGTAATGTTATAGTCTTCTATGTAACATTAAAAAAGATGTTACCCACAACAAAAAAATGTTACACAGTACAAAAAACTAACAGAAAAATAGTAGATGAAAAAAAATAAGATTATGCAAAAATATTTTTATAAAAGTAGTTTTTGTGAATTACGTGCGTCAAATAAAATTTGTGTGAGCTTCGACAATATATTTGCTGCACGCTTTCGTCGTCGTCTGACATCAGATAAATCAATAATGTTGAACTCGGCCTGTGTCATACTCCGAAGCGTGCAGTAAATAATATATAGTATCAGACTCTCTCTTTATAAAGCGCAGAACAAGTAATTTGTCATTTTTACATGATTTCTATTATCTATTACGCGCGATGAAAAATAAATCATCAAGGCTTTTTGAGTGTCTCATCTTAGTTTCTTGTTGTTGTTGTGACCATGTCAAATTATGAATAAGCGACCGAAACAGCCCTTTCATCTTGTCTCTTTAAAAACAACTCTCAACTCACCCCATGGTGTTTAATATTTTTATATGAATTTTGATAAAATTAAGAAAAAAACTCCACGTTTTATAAACAATAGACAATTTATTTCAGGTATGCTAATGAGATGTCGCTAAGATGTATTCGCCAAGGGCTCATCAGTTAACACTTTGTATCGACTGGAATATTTTCGATAACATCCATTTCATCGTCAGTTATTTGTATAATAACATTCTGTTTTATAACTCAATAATCGGATATTAAGCTACACTAATTACTCAAGAAAAACATTGGAAAAAACCTCACGTTCGCTTATTTATAACTAAAAAGTTAGCTAATATCCACTATTAACTAACCTGGACATTTGTCAAAGTAACAGTCATCATCTTTGTTGCATGGAAGGGTCTCTGTTTCAAAATCTTTGCAAGCACCAAACACAGAACAGGTTCGTCTACGTTGCTTAACACTTCCAGGCCCACAGCTCTGAGAGCATTCACTCCACGTAGACCATTGAGAACTTGTAAGAAGGACTAAAAAAACATATCACATATTTCTTAATTTACTCAACTATTATGTCATGTTTCGACTTTTTAAGATATATTAATGCGATATTCTCTGGCCAATTTTTTTTTCTATTTTGTCGGAGTATAATGAAGTCAAAGAAATACGACGTATTTGTAGTAATCAATAGCAATAAGGGGGCCTCGGGAAACTCAACTAATGTGGCCCAGAAAGCCAATTGGTTATTACCATGGCGTACTTAACTACAGGCCATGCCAACGTGCAGGTAAATTTACGGAAAGTACCTTCCTGGTACTTTCTCGATCTAATATTTTTAGTGTAAATCAATATCAGTAAAGAATGAAATTTTATGCAATCGCCAGAAAAACGGGGTTCGCACTCAGAAGAAAAGTTTGTTAAAAAATTAAATGAAATTCAAATCATATACCTTCTCATTTAAGGACCTTAATAACTTAATACTGATGGAAAAGAAGTAAAAGAAAAACATATAATACACCTTTCTAGATACAAAGAATGCATTGACACAAGGGCATTTTGATTGGTTAAATATTGCTTAATTAATTTTAATGACAAGGAAAGCAGTATAAAAATGACACGCGCACAATGGCTCCATTCGGTTGTTCACAGTAGCATAGTAAGGATCTAGTTTGGTGGAGCTACAACAATATATTTGCTGCACGCTTTCGTCGTCTGACATTAGATATGTCTTGGTTCTAGATCAATAATGTTGAACTCGGCCTACGGGTTCATTCAACATTATTGATTTAGAAGCGCGATATATCTAATGTCGTGCGTGCAGCAAATATATAGTGTTTATGTCACTTTTGGTGAAATCGAAAGTTCTTCATATTTTCACGATAGTAAGACCATTTTTTTGGCGATTGCATAAAATTTTATCTTTTACTGATATTAATTTACACTGAAAATATTAGATCGAGAAAGTTCCAGGAAGGTACTTTCCGTAAATTTACCTGTAGTTAAGTACGCCATGGTTATTAACAATATCATTAAAATTCAATTTAAAAAAGTAGTTTTCTGAATCTTATCACCTTTAGACAATTTGAGTAGGGTTTGTAAGAAAAAAAGAGTTTTTTGTTTATTAAATAGTTTTAGTACTAACTTACAAGGACAAAGTATCCCTGTATTGCACTCTCTTGTTCGAGTCGTGTTTCCATCACAGCCATTGACAACAGTACAAGGACGAGTAGCCATTTGTACTCCTGTATTGCACGTCATTGAACATTTGCTCCATTCGCCCCATTCTCCTAGTGTGCCAGTTGCTGAAAACAAAACATAGAAACGAATTTTTGACTTTATTCTCATAAGAAAGAGAAAATATGAGAACAATAGTCTGTATCAAAAGTGTGAGCAGTCAATTTGTATCCGTTTTAGCTAATTTTCCACATATTGCAGCTATTAACGAGCACTGATTATTTTTGAAAATGAAGTAGAACCACAATTATAGTTTTATCAAATGTTTTTATTTCACTCAAAGATGAATTACGTAGAGAGTCCCCGTGTTTTGATTTAGCTTTTTTTTCGCGACAGAACATCGTTTTCATGTCGAACACATGAGAGATAAATATAAGGTGTAAAAAACTTCAAAAACAAGTGCATTTGCTTCATTTTCTCACGAATTAAGTGAAAAATCAATATAAAAAAAGGTTCTCCCTAGATTTTGGACATTCATGACATTCATTCTTATTCCGGTCCGTAACCTCGATATAAAAATGGATGTTTTTGAAGTTTCGTCATAATTCCCCGAAAACAAATTCATTGTGAATGATTCGAATGCATCTAATTAATCTTCAATCCTACCATGTCAAAGGCAATTGTCTCATAAAATATATAAACAAAGAGATATAAAGAGACAAGTCAAAGAATTTACTAAACTTCCCTGTGTTATACCTTGAGAGAACATTATATAGAGTAAACTAACTTACAGAGACATGATTCGTTCGTGCATGCTTCCCATTCCATTTCTTGTGTTTTAGGTCCAGTTGTTGTGTTGCAAGTATATCCAATGTTATTCGAAGAGTGTCCACACCCCCGCAATCGATAACGGTACCCAGTTGAGCAGGATTCATTACAAGCACTCCATGTTTCCCATGATTTCCAATTGCCAATTTCTGAAGAAAAATGAAATGATGTTATGGATTTGAGATTAATGTCTGTTATTATAGTCCCATATAAGGGGACGTTCAAGTGTTACGTAACGCAATTTTTGACAGATTCAATGTAACGCTTTTAATGGAGAAAAGTGGGGTTTTAAGTAGGGGCGTAACAAATGGACAAAGAAGGGGACCAACTTTGAACGTTTTTTCTTGACCGGGATTAAATATTGTATTAAATACAATATCAGTGGGAAGTGCATCTTATTTTAAAACTATAATACAATAAAACAGGGCGCTTTTTATAATAATTCAGCATGCAGAGAGAGAAAAGAAGTTATGTACTTTGAAGTTTTTTGGCTTATAATTGGATATCAATCAAGCCCAAATAAGGTTCTATTTTGAATCGAGGCCTATATCAATAGTTCATGAAATCATGAAAAAAAAAACACTTCTGTCCAAAAATAATGTCGATATAGATAAAACAACACGCTCAGGAAACCTAATCAAGCAATAACTAGGTTTTTTGTATTTTTTAACAGAAAATTTCTGTTAATCGGATATTCGGAGGGATATGCGAACATAATCTGTTAATAGATTATGAAAACCTTGGATTAAGATTTTCCTCCTGATACTTCAGTAAAAGAAGTAAAACAGTTTAAAATAACCCCCACCTCCTGCACCTTGCTTTTTTCGCCTAAGAAATAAGGGGTCATCTCAAAACGGTTCTTATATTTTTTAACAGAAGATATCTGTGGGTGAGGGTGGTAAATGCTTAACAGACATTTTTTTTAAAAAAATATGAAATAGCCCCTAACATTATAAGACCACTGATAGTTAACAATTGTTATTCCTATTAATTCGCAAAATAAATTCGAACATATACAAATATTTTATATCTAACATACCTAGACATGCATCAGTGTTGCAAGCTGTTGTACGCTTTGCATCCCCTACACAAGTTACACCACCATTTGCGGGGGAGGGAGTGTCGCATGTTCTTGTTTTGTCTTTCGTCCCTCCACCACATGTTGCACTGCATGCGCTGTATGCACTCCATGGTCCCCAGTTTCCATCAACTAAACAAAACATTCGGTGATTTATTGGGTGAGACAAACATAACATAAAATATTGCAAATATAGAAATACAAATTACCATCGACCAAACACAGTATTGATTGAACTGTATACAATTTAACCAGACAACCAAAACCATGTCAAAAAGACCAATAATTTAGTCAAATCATATATTACCTAGTCCAGCGCAGTTCCCTTGCGTTAATCGGATGTCATCTATAGCAATATCGGATTGATGACCACTACCTCTAATCGCTTTGAAGATAGCCTAAATTTAAATCAATGGCATCATTCACCTTGAATGGAATAAATAAAAAACGCCATTCATAGAACAATGAACTAAATTGTTTGTTTTTCAAATATCTGTCTGTTAGATTCATTCTCGTCCCAATATGTTGCTGCTGCTAAATATTCGGAATTTGAGACTGGGTGAAGCATGGTGTACTATTATAACAAGCCAGGACACTATCGAAAAAAAATCAGTTTACTGCCGTCCGGTAATTCTTTTGACCTGATTTTTTTATATCAAGTTTATATCATCGAATAATGCATTCAAAATCAATGCTTGGAGGCTGACGTTGACGCATAAGTTCATTTAAAAAGATGATTTTTCTTTTGTACCCCTGTTAATAATTTCTAACTGTTGCTAAAACTACAAATTATAACGATCATTACTTAGCGAGTTTTTGTATGCTTAAGTGAAATCAAAAGTGTCTAACGATTCCAGAAACATTGAACCAATTTTCCAGAAATTGATTCTGAATACATTATTTGATGATATAAAATTGTTCTGAAAAAAGCAGGTCAAAAAGGTATTGAAGGAAGGTATTGAACTGAATTTTTATGCATAATGTCCTGACAATTTGCATGGCTTCTATTCAATAGAAAGGACTCTCTATTACTCGAATCTATCGGTAAGTCGAACGCTTTTTGATTCCACCTTGATGTTAGAGTTATAAAGACTCCACTGTATATGCTAAGGGTCATCGAGAATTCCTATTTGGAATTGTGGTTTCTTAATTTTGATCAGAATCCACTTGGTGCAGAAAAATGATAAAGCAACATAGCGGACCGTGTTTGAAAAGGCCATGGCCCAACGTATTGTAGCGACTTATTATCTTAGATTTGAATTAAGATGACTATTTGCCTCGTTTTAACAACGCGTAGTGGTATGCCATCTTTTAAGACACTTCTGTTTATGCAAGTTAAACATCGTCATCGTGAGATATGTGAGATACGTGGTAGAGGCGAGTGCCATAACAAACAATGCAATAGAATGCACTCGACTCGAGCTCTTAGAGAAAACACAATAACTATCGTTAAGTCATGCCGACGGAGTAGAGGGGGGTTATGTAGTCAGTTGGTAGCTGACACTAAGTGTGACTTAACCGTTCGTCGGGAAAAAGTGGGTTATACTAGTCCCTTGTACTAATTGCCGTTTGTATCAAAATCTGATAAATACTCGTGAAAAATGATATGTGACGAAAATTTCCTCGCACACATTCATGCCAATTTGTTAAGGGCAATTTCATATAGTTCGTGGATAAAATAAAGGTTTCTTAATATTACTCTCAACTTCAAGTTGAAATAAATAACATTTCTTAACTAAATACATTTCAAAAGAAATAAAAGATCCATTGAGTGAGTGATCTCTTAATCTCTTTAGTAAGTGAAAAGCCCTTTTCATATTTTATTTTCGAAACGCAGCTAGAACCTCACGTTTTCAATAATCTATTTAATTTTTCGTTTCTATTGTAACAATAATTTTCTTCTCAAACAAAGTTTTTTTATTAGAGTGAGTGTTACAAAATGACAATTATCACGAAGAGTAAATAATAAACTCTTCACAGTAAAATTTGTAAGGGATGTCTCTAGATGATGCCAAATATTTTTGTATAGAAATTAATAGATAGCTAGGAAATAAAGAAAATGTCAAAGGGGATAGATAAATCCCCCTCTTCCCATCGACACACAGAAACGACTTTTTGACGAAGACATTGCCTCGATAAACATGTAAAAAGCTTGTGCATGGCTGTTCCATCATAAGAGCTGCAATATCTTGATTTCTAAAACTTACCATAAATGCGATACCGGCATTCACATTCATATCAACATTGGCTTCAGTCCAGCTACGTGATACATTAGAAGTCACCTTGTTGTGGTAGAAAGTATGGACAACTGTCGAGTCCTGTCGAAAATAAGCTGCAAGAGAACCCATCTGCTCTGGTATATATTCTGCATACATATTATAGTAGAACTGTAAACAGTAATTTGTGCCACTTGGTTGAACAAACTGAGTTCCAAATATTCCAGAGGTTCCAGGCTGTAGATGACTTGCCTCGAAGAATATAAAATGGCCACAAGCTATATAAGAAAAGAAGAAACATTTTAAATCATTATCTTCGTATTGATGATGAGGCCAGTTAAAAAAATGGTTGGGGCGGGTGCCATTTCATAATTATTCATTATTTTATTTGTCTTGTTATTGTATATTTCGGGGTTATTATAGTCTATTTCAGATTCTGTGAGACTGAAACGGAAGTGTCAATATCTCAGGGTTCCCATGATCATTTTCCATACGGTCTTTGGGAAATTAAAGAAGAAGCTATTAGAAAAAATGTCAGAGGAAATTAAATTTAAAAAATGAGAATGAAGAAGGCAAAAAATGAAGAAGAAAATCAGCAACCATGAGAAATAAGGGTCTAAGATAGCTAAATTGGTATCGGTTCGACAGCCCTATATTTTCTGCGTCTATTGACTATATTCAGAGAGATTGATATATCATGATATATGACCCTTTTTGTAACCCCCCCCTACTTTTCTCTAAAAGCAAAAATCAGGGTTTCATTTTATCAAAATTAAAACATAAACAACCTATAATATTCGTGAAATAGTGGACGCAGGAAAGAAAGGGCTTTCGGACCGATACCGATTTAGCTATCTCAGCCCCTTATTTCTTATAGTTGGTGATATTATTCTTCATTTTTCGCCTTCTTCATACTTATTTTTTCAATTTATTTTTCTTTGCCCTTTTTTCTCATAGCTTCTTCTTTTATTTCCTGGCATATCTTTTGAGTATACAAAATTAGATTAAAAAATTCACATATAAAAAAGTTAGCTCTAGACAAAAGGTCGAAAACTCGATATAGTGTGCATGGTTGCATGGCCTTTATTAGGGATCACCATGCATAGAGTGACTATCGATATTCAAGACTATTATATGACAAATTTATTTATGTGGCAGCCAAATCTCACGCAGGACAATAGACTCGTGTTTTTTTAACGAGCCTAATAAAATAGTAAGAAATGAAAACTAAAGAAATTAACACTTAGTTTCTATAGTTTGGTTAAGCGTTTCATACTTGTACGAAAAAGTAAATATCTAAGTACACAGAAAACTTAAACTAAGTGGAAACTGGATGATAATACGATAATATGTTTTCATTACGTCACTTTTTGTTTACATTGTAGCATTTTACATCCTAAACCGCGCAGAGGCTTGTAACTGTTACAATACAAGAAATTGATTAGATGGAAAAATGACAAGTGCTTATATTTAATGCGTATTAGAGTATGTCGACAAGTTCATTTAAATGAATTTTAACAATTCCTGATTATCTATAATCATTCTTTATAATACAAACGCGTATTATGAAATAGTCGATGCATCATTTGTTCAAACAAATTCATTCATTTTTATAGTTGATTTGCGAATTATATTAACAGTAAAATTCAGTCTTAAACATAAAAATATAACGTAGACTAGAAATAGGTCTATACACCATTGCCTACCGAACAATAATGACTTACTATCGTTGTATGTGTGATCAGCAGTAGGACCTGTATCAGTCGACGGTGTTGTATATTTTGCAATTTTCCATCTCTTATCTTGACCTTGCAAAACTTGGTTGCTGCTTTCAAAGTCATAGAAATCATTTTCTAAACCATAAATTAAAAAGAAACAATTAGATACCTGATGGATCCTTGGGAAAATATCATTTTTATGATTTACTAAAATAACCACGCCTTAAAACGAATTTTTTATTTGAATTCAATAACACATACCCTCGACATTCAAATAATGCTAACACTTCAAAAGCATTCAATTACCAATACTCACAAGATGATATCACTCAATAAATCAAAAACGTAAGAAAATGGATTTATAGTCAAGTATTAATGTCCACATTTACAGTTCAGAATGAGCAACATCAATCAAACACTTAAAGTTGTATGCTGCATAACAACAAGAAGTCTAACAAAGAAAAAAATCATCAACGTGTATTTTTGTTATGTATTTACTTACGTGGAGCAGGGGCGTTAGGGCACACTAAAAGAATAAAGATAATTATATCATTACGAGATGCAATGATTATATTTACACGAGCAGGTAGAAACAACAATTATGAGAACGGGGAAGATTATTGTAAGAAATTTTGTCGAGGGCTTACCCGAAACAGAATATCTACTACAGATTTTCTCCGTCCGTATTATACATAATTACCATCTAGAATTAACCAATATGCATAAAAAAACACAGGAATAAGTATCTACTTTTCCACCCATAAAACAACACTCAAGCCGGAAAATATACTAATATAAAACATTAATACATTTCTGTAAAATGACTGTTCTTTATGTATAAGTATCAATAACTTGACATCAAGCTGATCATACTGGTAAGATTCCAACGAAATGAACTAAAACTGACAATATTATCTTTCTTTCCTTTTAACGTTGTGAGAGAAGAATGCTGCAGATTAAGCTGGATTAAGTAATAAATTAAAGTTTAGACTTATAAGCTCATAAGTGTACACACAGGAAAAACAAGACTCCTTGTTATAGATTCCAAAGTTAATTGGGTCCTGGATTTACGAAAATCAGGTGTTTTGGTCCCTAACACAAGAACCATATTTTTCTGATCAAGCATTTTCGATGAAAGATACAGAACTAATTGTTGAATAAATTCTAAATGAGCGTACACACTGACTAAATTTTCAGTAAGACAATAAATAAAAAGTGACAGAAACTGACCAATCTCTACCAAAATCGTCCTATTCTGTGTTAAAGACTACAAGTAACTAAGTACTACATACCGGGTACGCCAAAAAAAGCATACAAGATTGACACTTGATTGCTAACCAGCTATTAATCACAAAGAAATAGATTTGACAAGACTGAACAAGATTCAACAAGATTCCACGAGATTCTAGAACAAATGCAATTCAATGCAAAATAACGTTACGACATGCGAGTATATATGGCTTCAAGATCTGATGAGAAATGAAGTGTTGTCTAGGGGAACCTTTACGATAAGAAGAAATCGGCAACTAATTTTAACTTTTTCCAGGTTTTGCCTCAATCTTAAGATTTTTTTTAGAAATCACCATATTAGTCTGATTTTACATCATAGTATAATATAGTAGGATAAAGGAATACCACACAACAATGATCATGATGCAAATGAAGGACAAGGTAGATACCACTTTCACCCAATATGGACAACAACTATACAATCTAGAAATATAATTGAACAAACAAATAATGAGTCTACGGACAATGTGGGCCAGGAAACCTACTTCAATAATACTGAAGCAAGTCTGATTAAAACAAACCTATCATCGGGTCCAGGTTGCTATTCCGACAGGTTAATATTCTGACAGATTGTTATTCTGATAATGCACATTCAAACATGGCTCTTTTATTCCATAAAGATTTGTTTCTATTCTTATGTCCAACTTAGAGTTTGATATTCGGACAGGCTGATATACCAACAGATCGATATTCCAACATTCCAACAGTTCCTTATAATTCAATTAAAATCAATGGTTGGATATTCTGACAAGTCGTTATTCCGACAAGCGTGTTATTTATAGGATTGATATGATAGCGGAGAAAATAATTTTTAGTAATACTTTTGTGGATAATCTTTGAACGGTCTGTATTTTTTAACATTTATCAAGGTTTTGACGATTCTTTCCTCTCCTTAGTTTCTTATTAAATTTTAAGACTAAAGTTGTGGGAATTTCCCTTTCCCTCCGTAATGTCACAAACCTACAGATACTAAAAAAAACAACCAGTTGGAGTATTGAAATATCAATCTGAATTGAATTTCAGACAACTGTCATAATGCAAAACTGTCGGAATATCAGCCTGTCAGTATAACAAACTATCAGTTGAGCATGAAAATCGAGAAAAATCTGTCGAAACATGTGTTTGGATTTGCAATTGTCAGAACAATGCAACCTGTCATGATATCAGATTATCGAACTGACCCCATATCATTCTTACAAGAAGTTAAACAGTATACTCGTAAACAAAAATGGGTGAGAATAAATACTCAAATAATAAAAAAAATAAAACAAAAACAGTTAGACTTAAAATATATCTTTTCTTCAATCAACCCAACAAATGATGCAAAACTTGATAGCTCATCAAAGCAGATGACCAGCCAACAAGCTCTTGACGAAAGTGCTTCAGATGTGCTAGACTCCCCAACCTTCAGGGT
>JAUKPT010004049.1:0-11466 GCA_032273505.1 Nanomia bijuga | reverse complement strand
TGTGTGTGTGTGTGTGTGTGTGTGTGTGTGTGTGTGTGTGTGTGTGTGTGTGTGTGTGTGTGTGTGTGTGTGTTACATAAATTCCATAAATTAAGTTATGTGTTTATCCTTGTACGTAATAATAATTTGTAATTTTACTGCGAGAGAGAAAGAAAATTCAGAAAAATAGCTAGCGTACGATGTTTGGTACCCCTCCATTTTAGCGGCGCTGATGCCGTGCTGCAGAGTTCATTTGTCACTCGGCAGAGTGGTAGACTGTAGTTGCAGTGTGTATCTGTTACCAAGAACCTTAAAAAGGTATAGCTTTTAATAAATTAATTTGACAATTTGGATCGGACCCTAGATGCAAATTATTGCAAACTTTCACTTACAACCTTTCGTACTTTACTTCCAAGGAAACATAAAAAAATTTGAAGGAAATCATACGGTATTAGGAAAAGAAATTGTACATTCGAAGAAACTTCTGCTACCAATTTGTTCTATTTTCATACAATCTATTGTATCAAAAAAAAGTTTAATATCCACCAAAATCTGCTTACAAAAATACTACAATTTTCTTCACAATAAGTAAATAAATATGTGACGTCATACAAACGGGCAGGTGCAATTGACTTTCTTTGATAATATTGATACTTCTCTTCAATATCACGAGATGAAATTGACTTACTCGTATATGCATACAATAGTGTTTTTTATCGACTTTCAATTAGCATGATGGATCCCTTTTTACGTGACAATTTTGTTTTGTTGCTTTTTATGAGATATGAGATGATATTGGAGAACATACACTATCGCTATTGAGTTTAAGAGCAGGTTTGAGAAACTTATATTCATTTTTTTTCTTCTTTAAGCCAATTGAAGAGATTTTTTGGTAAAAAGGGAATATTTTGGAGAAATTTTGTAACTCAATCGAATTAGAACTTTTTATATTTCCAAATTGGGAATTTATGATAAAGAATTTATGATAAGGTTAAAATAATATGTATCTTTAGGGTACCATGCAGGAGGGTCGTTCGGTCGGTCGGAATTTAAAAATCATTCCAAATGACCAAAAGATAATACAATTCTTTAGAACAATTTCCTAACAAAATCGTCAAAAATTTAGTGTGGTGTTCTGTTATCTAAATTTCTTTAAAGAACCGGAAAATAACAATATATGCTCCACCCTTAGAAAAAAGTGTGCAGTCGTGTGTTTAGCAATAAAAGAGGTCAGGGTAGGTCGTGTTACCCAAGGCACTCGACTAGAGAACTAGAAGTACAAGAGGTCCATACGTAAGATAAATGGTGTCACTGGCCAATTTAATTTTGCATTTTGTCTTCTTAATGAAGAATAGGAATAGTTAGTAAGAACCATTTGGACGGGAGATTTTAGGAGTGTCTAAAAGACAATAGAAATTAATTTTGTTAGGTTAAGTTGATCAGCAGAATCCAGTTTTCTTCCATCACTAAAAATTCTGTACATTTTGAATACCCAAACTTAATTTTCGTAAAAATGATAATATTTACTCATATGGAACTAGCAATGTAGTATTGACACACTGGAATAGACACAAACTCGTTAAAGGAGCTATGATAGTTCAAAAGAAATCGGACCGATCAAGATGATCGATAGAATCGAATGATGTCCGATCATTATCAATTTTTCTCCGATCATTGATCGTTGATCGGCCGTTATAATTAGCCCTGCAAATGATGTAACTGTAACTGTAACTGTCTGAGCTTACCCATACACCATGGTACCCCGCTAAAACCAACCAAAGGAGTGTTGAATAGTTGCTCTGGTGGAAATTTTGAGATAATTGAACGTAGTCCCCGGCATCCTTGTGGGGTTTGGCCGCCGGTATAACCCGTTATCAACCTAAAATTATTTACCGAGTCACATATTTTACCTCATCAAATCATGGGATCACGCATCATGAAAATCTAAAGTGAACTCATAGATATGATCCATTTGCAGTAAGCGGAATAACGGCCAGTGATCGATGAAAACCGGCGAAAATATAAAGCACATTTTCGGGAATTGGGCAAAAAAACCCGCTAGAAAACCCGATCATCATATTGGAGTAGTATAAAAACGTTTTAATGATATGATGTTGCAGAAAGTTATTCTTTCAATTCAAAATTTCTTGTCTAGATGTTGGAGCAAGAAAAATCACTAGTGACACAAATTTTTCTCATTTCGCACACTACATTTGTATTTTTATCCTATTATTTTACTCACCATGTTTATGGATTGGAAACGTTTAATTTTGGATTGGAAACGTTTATTTTCTGTCAATATTGCAGGTATTGGTATTATTACATGTCGTGAAAGTATATACTGAGGATGGGGGATCGTTTTACATGGTTAATGGGACAATAATCAGCACTTTTTTATCAAAATTGCAAACTTGATAATTATGTTCATATCATAGAGTGTTTTCAATATCACGATATTATCGGTGCATGCAGAGGTTTGAAGAACATGGATGTAAGATGTTTTGGTTTTTTTTTCGATGAAAGGTTTGACTCGTCTAATTCAAGTCTTCATTTTTTTTAATCATAAGCTTCGCCATGATATTCTTGCTAAGACACTTAAAGTAGAAAGAAACGCGAAAAAACGTTAACCCAAAAAATTGGATATGTTTGTCCTTAAGTAGAAAATGGTTATGTTTAATGAATTTGTCTTTCATTATAATTTTTTCATATTTCTTTTTCACTTGTTGTCATATGGCAACACTGGGTTCAGATTGGCTATTTTGGTGAAAAATGAAATCATCATATTCCTTTAAAAAAAAGTTAGGATGGAGAATTATTGACGTTTAAGCGTTTTTAATCTATATATCGCAACTGTCATGGCCACTTTTTAACTACATTTTGACCATATTTCAATAAGTCAAAATGCCATTGGATCAAGTTACTGCTAAGGGATCAATTGTTACGTAACTTCGATATGGTAGGTATGTAGGTTTGGTTACGATCGGTTACGTATGGTAGGGAGGTCGTTTACTCTAACTATTGTGTAACCCTTAACGTTAAAATCAGGCACGGTTATGAAGAATTTAAAAAAGAAACTTTTTACTTAGAAGGGGAGGCATTAATTTAATATCTTCTTTCGTTATTGATGGTACCAATTTGTTAAAAGGTTACATAACATAAAGGTTGGTATATGGCCTTCGGTTAAGCCTCGTTACATATGGTAGGTTAGGTTACTAAAAATCGCTTTTTCTGGGTTAACTAATAATTGAACGTTCCCTAACTCTAAAACTCATTTCTAATTACGGGTAGCCATAAGGCATAAACCCCTCCATTGTAGCACCTTTGACTTCACGATCATGCTAAATCAGCTATCATCAGCTATCAAGTTTCATATTACAATTTTGAGCTTTATTTCCCACGAATTCATTTTTTTCATGCGTTTTTTTTTTGAAAAATTAAATAGAAAATTGGTTCATGTAAAGAGAAAATAAATATCCAGGTACATTTCCTCTTAATTCAATATTTCCAGTTAATAATCACACTTCTACGTCACCTTCAAATTCTCTTCGCTCGACAAAGTGTGGGCACAAGTTTCACAAAAATATTTGCGAAAGAAAATTATCAATACAAATGTTTCTTGAATGGGAAAACATAACCTGATGTTTTGACCTAATTATGATGTCATAGTTATGCATAAGCTTTGTTATTACAATCAAATAGTTTACTGGTCATTCCATAACTAGGGTAAATAGGTCAGCTGGCGATAAAAAAAGTTTTCAATGAACTATATGGAGAACTTGGAACCAAATTGATCATGCATTATGTTCTTTTTATAACAGTTTTTGTTTTGTAAAGAACTCTGATGCTCGTTCCACAAATCAGCAATGTTACTTCATATTTGAGTATGTACGCACAACATGCGATCTATATGCGATCTAATTAACAGATCCCCTCACTTGACGTAAACGACGTTTGCTTATCTGCGCGATGTGATGAAATAATAATGACGTACGACCTTCATATTGAGTAAACACAGGTGATAGAAGTTAAATTAATTTGATAACTCTTTCACTAAAGATTTTGCTACTTGCAAGCGTCTAGTTTATTTCTTGCAACAGATGATGAGTCTTTCCTTACTCAAATAGAAAAAAATGGAATTGATATTTTGACAACGTCTGTTCCTCTTGAATTTTGAGTATCAGGGGTACATTTCTATTCCACCCCAACCATCTTGGGTCCTGAATGTTCTCAAATCCAGAATCTTAGTGCAAAAAGATCGTTTTTAACCAGTTTTAATGCTTAAAATGTAACGACTTTGCTAATCGTCGCCTTAGAACCACATTGTTCTAACGTGTTTTTGTCAATCGACATGTGAGTTGAATTAGAACTTCCCTGGACGGATGTTAAAGTAAAAGTTTGAGTTAACGCAATGTATAACGAGTAAAGTAACACCTTGACCTACCACAGCTTGCAATTGTTAAGTATATATTCTATGAGCAACCATGAACAGACTTTGAACGAGTCTTAACATATTTGAAAATACAGTTAGGACAATGTGGTTAAGGCGACGTAATAGCTCCCGATATCTGGTCGGTGAAAACTCTGATGAAAAATATTCCATAAATTCTTGACCTAGTAAAAGATATACTACGAAATTCAATAGAAAGAAATTGCCCAGTGAACTTTTGAAAAAAACCTTGTTGAGCCAAGTCCGAGCACGAGCCAGTATCGGCCCAGTCAACTCTAAAAATTGAATATTTAATGACCAGGTGAGAACTTCCTGAGACCAGGTGGAATTCTTCTTTCAAAAATTTGACCCTGCAAAAAACTCCCAAGACCTGTTTGACCCGGTGAGAATTGGACTTGTCACCAGGTCACTGAATCAGGTCGTACTAGATATGGTTACAAGCGAGGGGTAAGTTACTGCTCAACTCTCGTATACTTTTTTCTTAACTCCAACTTACTCCCACTGACTCCCACTAACTCCCTCTAACTCCCTCTAACTCCCACTAACTCCCTATAACTCCCAGTAACTCCCTCAAACTCCTTCTTACTCCCAATAACTCCCTTTAACTCCAACTAACTCCCTCTAACTCCCTCTTACTCCCACTAACTCCCTCTAACTTCCTCTTTCCCCCACTAACTCCCTCTAACTCCGACTAACTCCCTCTAACTCCCTCTTACTCCCACTAACTCCCTCTTACTCCCACTAACTCCCTCTAACTCCCTCTTACTCCCACTAACTCCCTCTAACTCCCTTTTACTCCCACTGACTCCCTCTAACTCCCACTAACTCCCTCTAACTTCCTCTTACTCATCTAGCTCTCTATTTTTTTTTCTTAATTCTAACTCTCGTACGTTTTTTTTGGAAGTAATTCACTCCTCGGTTGCAAGCTTCTTAATCAGATGCTTCTAGAAATTTGTTTACTTCAGATCATGAACATACATGATCAAGAATTGGATTAAGTTCTCAAAATGCAAATCAAGTAGAAATATATGCTTTTAACACTAAAGTAAAAAAGATTATGGTTAGAGCCAGCAGATTAACCAACTGGTTTTGTAAGACTTATCTATTTGATGTGCCTAACATGTCATTAAATCAAGAAGAGAATACTGTGGAAAAATTGGATTCGAATATCCATAACAGTTCTTAGCAGATAGATCGAAGTCTAAATAGGTATGTCAATATCAAGTATTTGTGCAAATATTTCAGGATGAGAGGTTTAAAGAGTAATAGTACATTATTAGTATTGTTTCTAGAACATTCAAAGTGAAAAAAATTGTAAAGGGGGCAAAAATACAAATTCGGCAATAATATTACATAGTCACTTAAATCGTTCATTCAACATTAGTCACTTAAATTTTCGAAAATAAAGACTTTCGTAAAGATTGTATTTATATGATTAAGTTTCATCGGTAAAAAGTTCGGCAAATTAAGCCAATGTTGGCAAGAAATATTAACCAATATTAGTCACTTTGCTAAAAATATGTTCACCTTTTGCCGACTTTAGTTAGGGCCAAGAAAAATTGATAATGAGATTCCCGTTAGACTGTAAAAAAGTATACGCGGGATGTGTTTTTTTCATTCTTAATTTTTTTTCGTCCGATAAAAAAAGTTAAACGCCGGACTTCTTTACAGATTCAACTATTTCCTATATCTATAGATAAAGAGTTACTCTTGCGATTTTTAGTTAATTTTTGGGTTTAAAAGCATGAGTTGAAGACATCTTTTACCCTAACCTTGAACGATAATGAATATCATAGAGAACCAAATATACCGTAACAAATGGCTTAGTCAAGTAGGAGGGTAAAAAAAACACAACAAAATACATCGAATAAAAGAGATTTAAAGATTTAAAGTCTTATTTTTGTCATCAAAAAGTCTTTAGCGAAAAAAAAATGAATGCGGTTTTTTCATAAAAAAAAAACGGGAATCTCAAAATCATTTTTTCTTTGCCTAACGAGGAAGTAGTTGTAGAAAATAGTTCTATTTGTGATGGATATCTGCACATAAGACATAACTGTTCAAAGATTTTTACTATTTTGTCCAAAACGTTTCATGCATTGAAATGAACGTCTAAATTGTTTACACTCGTATTGCGATTTTTGTATCTTTTACGAACATATCTATGAGGAAATCGAGAAGAAATGACATAACGATGTCTTCATCCTGCTACTTTCTAGTTTGTCAAGATTTTTTCTCAGACAATCCCCCCATGACAATCATGGGCTAAAATACCCCTTAGTAAATAGCTAAACACTAGGGAATTTTATTTTTGCATAGCAGAGGGGTAAATAAAATCGATCTTTTTCAGGGACAAGATTTTTGAAAAATTCCGAAAGATTGAGGAGCAAAAGTTGACGAGATTCTGAAGCTGCCACTTTTATCAAAAAAAAATTTTCTACACTGAAGAACGATTTTGATGCAATGCATAACTACGCATATCTTCATTCATGTGACTGTGTAACTGTGACTGACACGGACTCTTGAATCTGGTATATCTTACGTATCAGGAAAGTAAAGTCATCCGTTATGTTTGCTTTCTGTCGTTGGAAAAGTCAATTTTGATGAGTTGATTGCTTTTAGTAGATGGGGTTGACTGTCATTTAGCAACATGATGCTTGAAGTGTCAGAATGTCCTCTTGTGCGTCACTTTCGGCATGAAAAGCCCAGGTTTAACTGTGGCTGTAAAAAAGTCCCGACAGTAAATAAAGAGCAATAAACAGCAACAACAACAACACTAACAACAACAACAACAACAGCAACATCAACAAACCGGCCAGACGTCATAATATATTAGAATCTCCATGCACCCTCTGTCATGCACACTGCATGACAGAGTAATGCACGTAATACTGCTGATTACAATGTGCCCCTTGTTCGTTACCTACAAACGCCATTTAAGATCATATTTCACCCCGACTCCTTCCTATGCTACTTCCTTAAATGTCAAAGTGAGCTTTTTGAAGAACTTGGTTTGGAATATCTTCAAGGCGAGTGTTTACCTGCGTCTTACAATGATTTACAAAACTTTATAGAGCCAAACACCTCCATATTTAAATGACCCAATCCCTTAAGATCGATCAGCATATGGTTTACGTAGAAGTACCAAAGTTGCACTTACCGTAAATCCCCAAATAAACCCCCCGAGCAGGCGTTTATTCAAAAATTCAAAAAATTCAATTTGATATTTTTTTCTGAAAACACAACACAACACCACACAATACATTATATTATACAAAATGGATAAAATTGTCATCCTCAGCGTCCACATAAGAAGATTGAAAGGCACATTGGCATAGAAATGTAATATTTCTTATCAACTCCTCTCCTTAGGGAGGGGCGTTAATAAGAGGGAGGCGTTTATTTAATTTTTTGCTTTTAAGGGGGGGCATTTATTAGAGGGAGGCGTTATAAAGATGGGGGCGCTTATTTGAGGATTTACGGCATTCCCTGTAAAAATATCAAGTATCAAAACTCTTTCTACCCCAATGGAATTATGGAATTATTTAGATAATACTTAGTCTCCTCAATATTATTGACCCAGTTTTTTCTTTGAAACAATATAGGGGATTTAAATCTGAACAATAAGCTGATATTCTTTTGTATAAGCATTCAACTCTAGACTACGATAGTAATAAATCTTTGCTCATATCTACGATTCACTTAATCAAATCTTCAAATCGTTTATAAATCATTTATTCTATGAATAAACAAATAAATAAAGAATTAAACGTAAATTAAACGCTTTAAACGTTCCTCTAGACAGAATCAGATTAGCTTGCGTCTTTAAGCTTGCTTAACAGAAAATTTAAATCACAAAAAAAGCCGGCTTGAAATTAAATTACATATGAAAGTTAATATTTGCTAAAGGCCTTTATTGCTTATAAATTTATAAGTTTACAAGTCCTCACATAATAGTAATAGTTTAATCAGTGATACCATAATAAAAAAAGCCGACTCGATTGAAAATCCTTATTTCGACCCTTGGATTACGGATGCCGTTCATAGACGATCCCTAAAACATACATTTCAATATCTAATGCCTCTTCTCTGTAAGGTCGCGTCGAAATGAAATAATTCTTAAATGAAAACTATTTCTAATATTCGATGTGTCATAAAACGAAACAAAATTTCTATTTCGCGCTGTCTCACATCGAAGATTCGAGAGAGAATAAATTTGATTGGTCCATAGAACGTATAATAGAATCATAGAATAATAGAATCATTATCGATCATAACGTAAAACTACCAATTAAATTAAAATTAACTAAAATGCTCATACTATCTGGAAGATTCATCTGGAATATTCGACGCCTCTTTGCTTTTTATCAATAAAAACCTGATCTTTATTAGTTATTTAATTCTGACCGCATAGAACAAAACCCTATTTTGAGACGATACGAAATATAATGAGTTGAATCGATTTGGAATTTAATTCGACGCGACATAATTCGTTCTTGATGAGCAGACCTAAAGGGTCCCCTAGTTTTTATTTGTCTTTTTATAATTTACAAAGTATAGGAAATAAAAATAATAAAAATAAAAAAACAGGGGTCGAAATAAGGATTTTTAACTGATTCGTTTTCTGTCGAGCCAGCTCAACGAGCATTTAAGCCAGCTTTAGCCGGTGCCGGATTGATGATGCCAAATACCCAAACCCATTGATACTCAAATATACGGGTTTAGTTTATAAGAACATAGTTTGTGAGAACATTTAGAATGAGATTGGCTCAAAATCTAAGAAAATTTGAGGCGTTCTCATAAAAAAAAAACGTTTACTACACAAAAAACGCGTAATAAAGGGAGCTGGAAAAATGGAGAGGAGATAAAAAGAGCTCAATCCACATCAACAAAATTGAAGTTTTTTTACTTTTGTAGCAGAAATGTATTCCGGTTGCGCCATGTAGATTGTATATTTTGTTGTTTTGTTTAGAGTTAAGATGCAATCTTTCACATAAGACTGTTTGTTGACATTTACAATTGTTCGAAGCACAGATTACTCGGACAATATTGACTCTAAGAAATGAATAAAAGTTACTTCTTCCGACACACATAAAGATAATTCAATCAGCTTACAATTTGATGGTCAAATATTAAATCAAGCAATTTCTGTGTTATTAAGACGAGTTGTTCAAACAGTAGACAGTAGAGGCATCAGAGGTAAGCCTTCTGTTTTGTATGTCATTTTACTTGAGAGAACGTCTCCAAACAGGTTTTCTGACCCTTAACAGGCAATGGCCGTTTAAGGGGGTGGGGATCGGCTCATGTCTACTAAGCGGACAGAAACCCTAAATCCCTGATATTGCTTACATTTTAAATGCAAAATCCTTTAAATATGCCATACATTTGAAAATAGCTGCTAAGTTCTGCCATTGCCTTTTAAAGGTTTTGTAAAAGGAATTGTCGCCAAATTTCGGATATTTTAGTCGTTTGATTGGCTAGAAATTACAGCATTAAAAAGCAAATTGATTCAATCTTATTGATGTAATTTAAAACGAATCAAACGGAAAATTTGTAGAGCAGTCTTCTAGTCGGCGAGAGATTATTAAATCGTTGAAATTATTAAGACTACATCGTACTATACCATAAGATCATCATTTTATTATCACAATGTATATTGTTGGGCATTAGAGCCGACCCTCGCAGCGTCATTTTTCGTCAGCAAAAAATGTCAAGTAGCTTCACAACTATTCATCAACAAATGTCACCAGCAATTCTCAATCAATTACTTCATTTTCCCACCATTGGTATTCAGAAATCACCGGAGTGATTTTCACAGAAGATAATTGGTCGCAAGGCATGTCATATAAATTGTTAATATATTTGTGCTACTCTTAAACGAAAAGCTTGTGTCTGCCGTCGATTTTAACAAAGATCTATGTAACATAAGGTTTCAACTATTTTTTTGTTTGGCAGGTGAAAGACTAATTTCAATTGGCGAATGCTTACATTTTCAAAGTGATCACCCGACAAAAATAGAAGAAAAATACCTTGGTCAAGAATATTACTTACGCACACTTGTGGGCAAAATTCGCCGTTCGCCGGACCAACTTTGAACCGCTCTGGCAAATACCAAAAATAGAACTGGAAAATTTAAGATTATCAAACTAAATTATTATAAATCAGAGTTTATGTAGCATGGCGAACTATATAACAGGCCATGACAACGTGCAGGGGTAGTCAAGTTAAGTACCTTTCAGTTATGCGTTGGACCTAATTCTTTCAGAAAATATTTTAAAAACCAATCCATGTCATGAAAACAATTCCTGGAAAAAATGCTAATACATTTGTGGAATTATGAAGCAGTTTTGATTTCACAGAAAATGAGCTAAAACACGCGAAATAGTAACACTCACAAATAACAAAATTGATAGCTTAAAGATGTCATATCTACCAACAATTTTGCCATTTTGCAGAAAAATCGAACCGTGCAATTAGAAATTAAACCAAATAAATAGCTTAAAAATTGAGGTTATGCATCAAAACCGGCCTCCAGTTTTACGCTACAATTACACTGCAAAATATATATACATAAAATAATGATTTGAGATTATGTGTCAAAGTAAGCTATTAAGTAGGATTTAATAACAATTAACTTAATGTTATCAAACGAACATTTCAATCAACATATGATCAATTACTGTAAACATTTATGCCAAATCGATTTTAAGTTTTTTTCTACTGCAACGCACGATTGGATAGAATAATAAGACTTCATATGAATGTGAAGAGTGTTTACTTTATATCGACTAATCACATATTCACAATCACCTACATTAACTACTGATTTTGACATGGACAAATTAGACATGCCTGTGATTTACAACGTACATAAACTGAGCCTATACAGCATTTTTAACCTTTATTTGTATAAATATGTATAGCATATAGTGCATAGCTATAGTTATAAGTCGGTTAGGTTTCAGCGGTAACGTTTTAAAAGCGAGTTTCTTTTGTAAAAAACTAATCCTCATTGTTAAACGCGGTTAACGAGTTTAAAAGTT
>JAUKPT010004048.1:0-11467 GCA_032273505.1 Nanomia bijuga | reverse complement strand
GAAACTTTGTACTTTTTTGTTTCGCCATCTCTGAATCATAAACAGTGACCTGAAAATGCTATTACTAAAGATATTGATGCGTGGTGGAATAAAACTTGTTGACTTCTCTTCTACTATTGTTTTCCAGCATTGATCTTTTCTTTACAGTTTTAGATAACATATGCATATTAACCTAAATGCAATTTATGGATTGTGATTATCTATATCTTCAATTTTATCATTATGCATGCATTGAATAATAAAAGAAAAGTGTGTCCAAAATTGCCCAACTGATCGACATTGTGTCCTAAGATGTCCTAAAAAACCATATGTCTTAATGTGTCCTAATATCCTAATTCATTTAAGTGTTTAAGGAGTGGGAGGTCGGCTAGGAGAAAAGCATTGTCAAAAAGAGATATTTCTCTTTGTAGTATTCCCACATTTCAAGAATTCGTGGTGCTTTCAACGTGATCTACATTTCATAGAGAACAAATCTAAAACCTGACAGAAAAGATCAAGAAAAATAAAGATAAAAAAAATCAAGAGAAATCATTAACCATAAGACACTGAAGGGGTGGGGGTAATGAGACTACCCAGGACGCCTGGATGCATTTTTTATTCGGAAGTTGGGCTTTGGTAACTAACAAAGTTAGAGCTAGGATTAGGACTGGGGTTAGGGGTAGTGTTATGGTTAGAGTTATGTGCAGAATCCTATTCCCCTCCCCCAAACCGCACATACACACGCCATATATTGAACGTAGTGTCTGCAAGATCTGCACCTTTAATATTGACCCATCACGAGGGTTAAATCACTCACTTCAAAAGTGTACGAGAGTTATGTTTAAACAATAGAATTTTCATGAGATTTCTAAAAACGCAAAAGGAATTTGAGTCAAGGTTTACGAGAGTTTTCAACAGTGATTTACCCCTCGACGCATCACGTGTAGGCAAGCCCTTATATAATGTTTGATCATACTCAGAAAATGAACCAGATTCGCCACTGTTAAGGTTTAGGGTTAGGCTATACCCACCCGCATTACACACACTTTTTTATACGACCGTAGTATCTGCAAGATCTACACCTTTTAGATTGACCCATATGACGCATCGTGTGTATACAAGCCCCTAGATAAGTAAAAAAAAATAAGCATATCTGTGTGTAAACAGTGTCTTATTTCCTTAATATTTCATCCAACCCTATCTTATTAATTAATTAATTAATTTGTTTATTAGTTTATTTATTTTCGAAGGTAAACAAGTTGAATAAGTCGATGGGTGACTGGACGTAGCACGTCGTCCAGCTTCAATCTCCATTTCAATTTAGAACATATAGATTTCAATTTATTTATTTATTTATTCATTTATTCGTTTATTTATTCATTTATTTGATCTGAATGATTGCAATTGATGTTGTTTTAATACTCGACTGTTCTGTTGGGAAGACCACCTATTGACTACCTAGCACTTAGTCATCATTCTCTTCATGTGTCATGCGACAAGGTTTTCAAAACAACTGCCATGAAAAAATATTTTTCCGCGAATCTTATGATTTTCACTAGAAGATTATTGTCGATAAAGAGTCTTTTTCTATGAGGCAGAGATATCATTCTTCATTACTACATTTGTGTATTTACTGTATTGACCTTAATACTCTTTTACCGCCAAATATTGAGGTCGGGTTTATAAATATTTCATTCTTATTTATTTATTTATCTTATTGTATTTTATTTTCGAGTCTATTCCCGGTCTCGTAAAATATGTCAATAAAGATACATACATACATTCATACATATGATTTCTTTACTTTTATAGTTTATTGTTTATGGTTTGCATTATGGCCATCTATAATTGACTGTTACTAAATTTCTTTTTGAATATAAACTTTTTATTTTGTATGTGCAATGAAGACACAATTTGCTACACATTCGTGAAAAAACGAAACAAAAATTTCAAGGGGTTTAGCTTTTCCTCATATCTACAAAAAGGTCAAAATACGGTGAAATAATATTTGAAATTATAATTCATTGAATATAGGGATCAATAATTAAGTGGCAAGGAAGTATGCAAATTTTGATAAATTTAGATACGAGGGGAAATCTGCTTTTCCTCGTTTCATAATTTTTGCAAGTTAAATACTAGTTCGCACGTACTAAAAGTTTCATCTCCTCTAACTTCTTACATTACAGAAATTAATACAAAGAAAGTTTAAGTGATCGAGCAGCCTATTCATTGCATTTAAATTACCATACAATTCTATATTATCCTTTAGTTTTGAACAATACTAATACATCATGTGACATACATGTATGTCAAAGAATGTCTTTTGTATACGTTAAACATTTGATTTAAATCGTGATTTGTTTTAAATTGGAAAATTGCAAAACAGTTAATTTAGTGTCTCACGTGTAATGTCAGCCATACAGTTCTTATACATGAAAATAAATAGGGTTGCTTAATTTCTTGATAATGTTCTGTTTTTTAATTACGCATTTCATGAATTTTTATGTTTCTCTCAGTATAAATTCAACTTTATTCTAAATCGATGAAACTATTTTTCGTTTTTATTTGGCATATGGATATTTGGATTCTACGATCAATTTTGTCTCTGATATGTAATAACTAGCCTTTAGAAATGTCGGGAACCCTTTGAACCCGTAAATCTGTCGACGTAGATTAAGGCCATATCTAAAGATGGCCATGTGTGTAACATTTTTTTTAATGTTACATAGAAGACTTTAACATTACAAATGTCACGCACTAATCAACCAATCAAATTGCGCTATATCGCTTCTAGATACGACAATAACATTTAATAGAATAATTGTTCGTGCTATTAATGAAAAATAAGACTCGTGATAATTTAAAACGTAATTAGCTCTCGTCCTACGGAATCTTATTTTACGTCTTAAATTTTCACTCGTGCTATTTTCTCATGAATAGTACTCACAACCATTCTATTATATATACTTATAGACGATAATAAGATATGAAATTCATCCACTCTGATCGTTATTCCGAGAAACATGATACGAATCAGCATATGAAACCTCTGTATAAAACCATACACTATGATTGACACACTCCATCCCTTTGTCTATTCGTTCGTACTTTACTTATGAATGATCCCCCTGACAAACACTCCGTGAAATGTTTATGAAATTAATCTCATCTCATGGAAAAAGGTTCATAAGTGAGAATGATGCAATAAAACGTTTAACTAAACAGTTATAGGGACATATTTCACGCGTATATATTTGCTCATACTCTAAACAAAATTAGCTAAAATCTGTAGATAAGGGTGTTATTTTATTTTGCCAAAAAAAGTTTTGCAAAAAAGCGTGCAGCAAATATATTGCAAATACATTTGACGCACGTAACCATGGCCAGCTGAATACAAGGCCCGATATGTTACCTACGAAGGTTGAATATCTCGAGAAATAGGGAAGATATGAACTTGAAATTTTGCACAAATAATCTTAATCCAGGTTAGGGATCGCATACAAATATCGAGGAAAATTGGTCTAACAGCAGGGGAAATAGGGACTTTTCTTTAATAGTGGGGTTGCTTAGCGGTTTGATCCTGCAAATTGTCAGAACAGGCTCAAATCTTGTACTATCAGAGTAAAGGATCTAATGAAACACATTTTGCCCGGGGGAATTTTTTTGACAAGAATCTCATTAATTATTCATGATATATATTTTTGTTAGTATTGACACTACAACAATTATAATAATAGTCAACAGGAGCCAAAATATATTCTAAAAAGTGTCAGAACAATGCTAATACAAAAAATAAATGTGAACTTTAATAACCAGTCATTATCAATACCTTCATAATTAGCTTTATTTACCATTTTCTTATTAATTATTCATGTAAAATGAAATTTTGCCATTTTGCCATATAAAAAGGGATAATAATGAATTGAAAGAAATGACTGGAACAATTCAAAATGCAGCCAACCATCCAGACGGAATACTAGTCTAAGCCAAGCATTATCAAGATAAAAAAAATGGGAATTCATTCAAAATACCAAATTCTAGCTTTTGCCTTGAACAAACTCGAATTCACGAATTGCATCACAGATATAAAAAATAAACCAAGGTGATTTAGACCATTATTGCACAAGCCAGCTCATTTAGTATCATATTGAAAAAAAACTTTATCATTAACTAAATGTTTAGAAATCTGACACCCTTAGATTTTGGACATATTTTAGAGGGCCGGGTTTGGGGTTGCGGTCTTTTGTCGTTTTCCTTAGGCTTTTGGACCATCCTTTTAAAAGTTTTCGTCCCAAAATTAGTAACTATATCAATTTTCAGATCAATTCGGCGACTTTTAATTCTCGGGATGGGACTTCCTGTCTGTTTATCAGTTTATTTTTAGGTTTCGGGACTGTTATATTTGGATTCTATGCCCAAATCTTAGTACATATACCAATTTCCAGCCTGATTGGTCTGTCGGTCTGTTGTGATTTTCGAGTTTTTCTTCTCAAAAAAGAGAAGCAGATGCCTTCATTACCAAAACTGAAATCTTACCTGGATGAAAGCGAACTTATTATTTTAAAATTTCATACTTAAAAAAACAACTAATAATGCTATTTTTCATGTTTTGAAGACATTACCGTTATTAGTTTTTCATTCTTTAACAAAAAATGTGATTAGGGTTTCGGGTCGAATAGCTTAGAATACACCAAAAAAGCAAAAATAAAGAGAGGAAATCATACAGACGCTACTTTTAGCTTAGGTCAGAAATGGTGTCTGGCTTCTAAACTAATTAAATTGGCTAAAATCAAGATTATGATTGTTGGCAATTTAGATAATGAGGTTTTGCAACTTGATGTGTTTATAGAAAATTTCGAATTTTCAGTGTCCATAAAGTCATTTACCTTCATTTGAATATATTTATATCTCAATGATATCAGAAGATTTTATAGAGGTAAATGGAGATTACGTCAATAGGAGGTCCATTTCTTTCTACGTAAACTCAAAGATTGTTTCGAACAGTAGCAAATTAGATGCTTGGAATACATAAAAAGTCTGCAACTCATATTTCTACTGTTTATGGGAAATTTATGTATGCAAATTTTGAGGGATCATCTAATCCCATCATGAATCACCTTCTGTCTACAGCTAGAACCATTTCTTTTTCCCCTTATCGCTACCTCTTTATTTCATACCTTACACAACTTAATCTTCGAAGCTTTTCTTAGGCCCTAACAAAGACATGTACACTAAAATTACAACTATCAAGGTAAGCTACATGCATACCATTGAGGTGATAATAATTCCAAGGATCTCTCTTATGTCTAAGATGGACTTCATTAAAAAACACTGATCTACAACTATTTCCTCTATTAACACGAGAAAAATTCTAGAATTCTAGAATTCTAGAATTTCCACACACATCACATTTCTTTCCTTTTTGAACGAATGAATATTTCATTTATAAATTCATAGGAAGATTTTGAATTTGTATTATACTTTTTAAATGACCAACCATTATCTATTTAATCAGTCAGCATCTTCGCGAAAATTCCCTGATTGTTCAATATCATAACAAAACTATCAATCTTGACATATTCTTAAAATTGATAAAATATTCATTCCAATGCAAAACGGGAGCTGAATAAAGAAAATTAGCTGGACAGTTAACAGTTCTACTGTTATTTGTGTGAATATTTTCCACGTCGGATTTTCTTTTCTTTTTAAGGTGGATAATAGGTTTGTTTTATTTCTATTTAGTGTTTTATTTTTATTTGAATTCATACAATTTCTTTCTTGTTGGCAACCGACTCTACTCAACGATTTGCAATACCTGTCTTAGTAGGAAAATATATCTGACGAAAAACTAAATTTTGCACCAATATAGGCTTAGTAAAATATAATTTCCATACTTAACTGATTTAGAGGAACCCAAAATTCCCAAACTCATGCGTTCAGTGTTATAATTCGGAATCAAAGCTTTTTGCGAAGTACATAAAAACAGTTTGTGCTATGCCGTATCATAGTATGCCATGGAGTAAAAATTGTCAGGATTAACATTTTTTCTAGATTTCAACATGTATCCCGTATTATCCAAAGTTGAATCAAGTCTAAAAAAATCACCAAGAAAGAAAGTAGCCTCTTGTGACGAAGTGCTGGTCAAGTACACCGTGCAATGTTTAAATATGGATAACCATGCAGACGCAATCAACACGATTCGAGTGAGGAAGACCTATGTGAGACCAACCTCTGCATGGAGTTCCTTCGAAAAAGAGCTTAAAAAGGAGTGCGGATGTGCTAGCATAAGAAAGATCAAGTACATTGATGATGACAATGACAAAATCTATATCGTTGATAGCCAAGAACTAGAAGCTGCAATATTCAAAGAAGGCGTGTCTAAATTCGAAATTTTGTTCTTGAAACACGAAATCGTTTACACAGCACAATTTATCAATGAGAAGAATCCTGATGAGCCGAATGAAGAAATCGGGACAAGAAAAGCATATCCATCTCATTCCAATTCTTCATCCAATGGCGCATGGGACATCTTTCTGTGCACTGTGCAACAAGCATCCAAAAATGCACAGATTAAAAAGATCAAATATACAGATGGGAATAACAATCAACTATACATTGTAAGCAGGGAAGAGCTAGACATAGCAATCTTCACAGAAGGAATAAGGAAATTCCACGTGATGTTTGAGTTAGAAATTTTGTATACAGCTCAACGACTAGATGAGAAGAAACCTGAAAAGCCTGATCAAAATATTGGAGTAAGGAAAGCATACCCCCTCCCCTCATCACCATCGAATCCAGTCAGGTCAGCTTGGAATATTTTCTCAGTGACGATAAATCAAGTTTATGAAAACTCAGAAATCAAAAAGATAATGTACACTGACAAAAGCGGTAAGGATATCATCATTGTGAATAGAGAAGAGCTCGAGAAGGCAATATTTTGCGAAGGGATAGCAGTTTTTCATGTTCTCTTTAAATTTTGATAAAATTCTTCATGCATGAGGTTATAGAATAGAAGTATAGGCAAACAATCAAGTATTATCTAAGAAAGAATGTGAAAAATATATTTTTCATTGTACAGAATGTTTGAAAAAGAAAGTTAGGCATGTTTTTATATGGTTAAAATAGATTCGACCTGAAGATGATCTAATCAACCTACACTTTTCATACCATCCATTTGTGTAAAAAATATTCCAATGGTATATTGATATATGATGAAACTTTTTGTTCTTGATCTTTGATCTAAAGACTCGATTCCAGGTAGTTGACATTATTTCTTTTGAGAATTATGAAATAATTGCGCAAATCGAAAATGGAAGATTTCATATTCATATAGTTAAATGAAATTGTCAAAATATCAAAATAATTATATTCGATGCTTTTAATGAAAGACTGTGAAGATATAGGCAATTTCACATTATTCAATGTCCAGTAACTTTTTTGATATCACAGACACACTCTAGCAATTTCATTGTCAAGTCCCTCGTAAATACTGATGATGTCGTCATTTTTGAGTTTTTCTAGCTGATAGAACAAATTCTCTTGCTGGAATGGTTTACCAACAACTATCAACTGGAATAAGATTAAAGTTTTAACATGAAGTTAATATGAAGTTAATTAATTATTTATGTAAAAGTGACCCTTCAAATGGTATAGAGGCAATTTTGGGGTCTAAGAAGTCAAATATGTTATCTATTTTGAATATTGACAAAGTCCTCATTAGTTTTGCATACATGATGACATGTTGTCATTCACTGGTCAAACATGGCTAAAATGCAAAGAAATTTGGTACATGGACTAATTTAGGGTCCTAGAAGTCAATTACGTCATCTATTTTGAATATTGACAAGGTCCTCATTAGTTAGAGATGCGAATGAATGACAACGTGTCATCATGCATGCATAACTAATGATATGACTTCTAGGACCCCAAATTAGCCCATCTACCCGTTTAAGGTGCATTTTAGTCACGTTTGGCAGGCGAATGACACCACGATGTCATTTTTCTGTTGATTTTTATTGAGCATTTTCTATAATGATAAAATAAATGCCAGAACTGAATCTCCCGCCTCTGAAATAGTAAGAATACATGTTTTACCAAAATTGAACAAGAATTGACACCTTTAGAGCGTTTTGTCAAAATTCGTCGGCCTTACATAAAATAATAGTCCTAGTAATAATGGCAATCCAGTTGAATTAAAAATGAATAGCTAGAGATAAGGAATGGGTCATTTATTTGCCACCGAGCGTGTCATTAATCATGAATATTTGATCAAGAGAACATTAATTTTACAATCTACACTTAAAAGCATAATCAGGATACATTAATTAACACCTGTGACATTTTTTGTGGCATTTTATGAACTTAGATCATTCATTTTTAAATATTGTTTTGTAAGAAGCAAAGAAAAGTATTTCACTACTTCAAAAAATAGAGATAATAATGAAAAAGTTTTTTCTTATAAAAAACTATATTTTGTATAACTTCATGAATTGTAATAAAAAATGATTGTACATTGTGTTTATCAATACAAAAGAATTATTTAAGAAAATTAAACCTTTTTAATAATTACTAGGTACAAAATCTGAATATGCTTGTTAATCATTTACTCACTCCGAATGATTTCTAGTGACATCGTGACAGGGTTGTATGACAATCCATAACGTTCGTTTCGTATACTGATTCTTCACGCAACGTCTGACACTCGAGAAGTGGGCTTCACATCGCCCAATACAAAACGATAAATATAATGGATGAACTTTACAATTGGTGGTGATGATAGTTCAGTTGGATACCTCAACTATTTTAACTCGGTATAAATCACCTAGATTGGTGGGTTATTTTCAATTTCGGAGCAGTAGTTGTCACTAATTGTTTTGCTTTCGCTTTTTTTATAAGTAGTTGTCTTATTTTTTTACTAATTATACATTTGTCGTCACATTTCTCTTCCCAGTCGTCACCAAACGCAAGGCGTCTTCTTTTTCTTCTCGTGGGTGCTTTGTCGACATAATAAATACTAAGTTTAAGTTTTTCATCAAAATTTTCTTTTAAATGTACAAGGTCATTATATCGTATTTGCATCCTATTCGAGTGTACTGAACTGCACATCATGAGTAGATAGATATAGAATATCGCTGAGTATAGCGTTGACATTTGGATACTGCTAAAAAACGTGTCGCTGTAATATTACACAAGGTTCTAAAAATAAAATAATAAGTGATGAACAATAGTATTATTGTTTGTGCGATAATTATACCATTTTTTGTAAGTAAAGTTACCGATATGTAGTCGTATTTAGACGAGACGTTGAGGGGTCATTCAAAAAGGACGACACCGCAAAAATCACAATTTTTGCACCCCTCACTCCTATGTCACCATTGAAAAGTGATATACTTTTTTTTTAAAGCTGAATCACCGAAAACACTTATGGGGTCATTAAGGACAGTAATAATAACAGAAATAACAACAAAATGCAAAAAGTATTTTAACAATAAAAAAATATGGTGGTGACGTCACCATTTGTGCTTACCAATGTCACCAATAGTCACCATTGGGTGACCCCTTTCCCCTTTCGCCTGGTGACGTCCTTTTTGAATGACCCCTAAGCATTTAGACAGGACGTTAGCCGAGTTGAATATTTTGTTCCCGAAGTTAGTTCAAACTAGTTTTACATATGAATAATTGATAATTATTTGGAGGCTTTTATGTACTAGATACTCTAAACAAAGAAAAAGAGGAAAATGTAATATACTTAAGATGTCAATCAATGTAAATTTAACAAAACAAACGTTATTGTACAAAAAGATTACTCTTATTGGAATTATTTCTACTCTCAGTTGACCCGTACCAACCTCAAGTAAAACTACATCAAATACCTGTTAAGAACAATCACACAATCATAATTCACTTAAAAGATACAACACGATTTGTATCTACATGAAATCACTATAACTCCGTTTTACGAGACCGGGAATCAATACACTTTCATCGAAAATGTAATTCAACGTCTAGATGAAATTATTGCATACATATTTCCTGTTTCATGATTTGTGTTCGGATATTGACTCAACCTGTGATCCAGTCCTAAAACGAGAAATTTATTTCTTCTCAAATTACATAATTTTTTTGTGGACGAGGATATTAATTTTACAACTTTGGATACAAAAGGTCGCTTTATTCAAAAATCGTTTCGTGCATTAAGAGCTAGGTTGCCGAACTGTAAATTCCATACATTTTGCAGAGGATCATTTACTTTTCCATAGAAATCATATAATCTTGAAATTAGATCAAATCATTTTTAGATAATCATCTCAAGTTGATTAATTTCCAAATTGAGCTCTATATGCAAAAGTAGTTGTTTTTTTCTTTATAAAAAAATCCAATTACAAGACTTTGGCAAATACAAATACAAAGCCATTGGGATAACACTATTCCTCAAATATAAGTCCACGTAAATGTTTAAAAAAAAAGATCAATCCACAAAAATCAACCTATGCAGAAATCAATTCGCGCGCGAAAATAAACCATCGCAAAAATGTACATGTTACGCTTTCAACACGGGGACGAAAATATTATTGTTAGGAGGAAAAGGATATGACCTTTTTGTAGTTGTACGGATTCGTCGTGTTTACTGTAGTTATTTTTCAACACTACATACTTCGCAATCTAAGATTAAAACCCAGTCGATTCAATGATTAAAACGTAAAATGAATGTTATCTATAATTGAGAGATGTTAATCATTGAGTAAACCAACCCATTCCATATTTAGAAAATGAAATAGACAAACTGTACAAATCAAAAAAAAGGATCCAGTAGAAAATGACGAGCTATTTTCTAATGATATAGTTTTCTCATTACTAGATGAATCCTTTTAGGAATAGCTTTTTTAAATTCCAATTTTTGATGGAACACCAAGCTCTTCTAATTTTGCGTGATTCTAGAGAATATTGTCTAGCTATGGTCTATTGCATATGGTTTTTATTTATTATGGAACAGTGGCTTTATGCCCATCTTGTATTTCGTCGCCTACCAACTGACTACCCAATTTCACTCACATGACATGGGTCAACCCATTGGTACTGTCTTACGATAGTTACTTTGCCCTCGATTCGAGTGCATTATATTCCCATCGTTTGTAACGTGAGACAGCTGCCTCTACCGCAGATAACTCAAATATTTTTTTAAGTAGTCTCAGGGGCGTATTTAGACCTTGTGAAAGATGTGATTTCACAACATGAGATGATCTATTTGAAAACCCTCTCTTTTTTTGCCCGTATGTAGAAACCGTTACCATTCTATCTATCAAACAAGAAATATTTATATACATAGCATGTAGAAATCACCAACAACTTGTTGTCGTGATGTATTTGTAGATCGTTCAAAAAAGGATATTATAAAACAACAAACAACCATTTAAAACAACACTAAAATCAAATTAATCACATCAAAATAGGTCTTTAGAAACTGTAACAAAAACTTTGATATCAAGCT
>JAUKPT010004047.1:0-11467 GCA_032273505.1 Nanomia bijuga | reverse complement strand
TTGAATTTGCCTCTTTTCGCGTGAAAATTGCATTTCCAGGACTTGAAACAGCTTACAACAGCTAAGAAAGAAGATTGTTTTTTTAAGTCCGTTTCACGGCCCTAATTTGATGGCTGTATGAACCCCTGGTAACACTGTTCTTTCTTCTCTAATTTGCAACACAAACTCCACAGCTTAATTTCTTTCACCCAACTTTTATACTGTATTGAATCCGTTAATGCAGGAGAGTTTTTAAAGGATGATTGTGCCATAATGAGGTGATGTGATCTTGACTCTCTGCTACTATTGTTAGTTGTTCACATATATTGATACGCTGACCTATAAGAGAGAAAGTGATATCTAACATTGTGTACAACGGAACCACATTGTTCTGCCAAGAGAAACTGGTGAAAAAATGTTTCTGATAGTTCCATAAAACATCTTCCTTGTCAAGGACTTGCTGGCATTTTTCTTCTTTCTCATGCCCTGCTCTCTCAACAGTTTTGCTTTTCCCTCAAAAGTTTTTCTGCTTGTTAAGAATTCTTTGTCTTTCAAAATATTAAAAGGGTATTTCTTTTCTAACTGAAATCTATGTATCAAAGACTGCATGACTCTTAAACTATCTGGTTCATAATCTTTTCCATTTTGTTTTCTTACTTCAGCATAAAGCTGAGATAGAACATTATCAAGGCGTTGAACGTCCATTTCTTTTATGTTCAGATGTTATCTTTCACAGATTGCTGTCAACCATTGCTTGAACACCTTGAACCAATTACAGGTACTCCTCTTGGTATTTGCATTTTCTGCACTATCAGCAAGTGATCTTATTTCTGCAGGTGAGAGTAAGTTGAAACAGTTAGCTCGGTTTGTTTTTGTTAACAAACAGTTATTATTATGAGCATTGAAATGTCCTCCTTATCATAAACAAACCAAATCATCACATCAACATTTAGTGCTATATAGAGTTGGATAGAGAAGGGTGAGAGGATGATTACAAAAAAGTGGAAAATTTAAGATTTATCCAACTGATGCAAGTGATCAAATTTTGAGAACCATGTGATTACACTTATGAATAATAACCAAGTACAATAACAATTTTTTTTTATTTTTGTAGGAAAACAAGGAAGAAATAATGATATTTTCTATCAAGGAAGAAATAAAGATTTATGCAAGGTAAAGTCCACCTGTTTGATTCAAAATTGTGGTAGATGGAGGAAAGATAAAGCCTCCTAAGTTGTTTCATGGTTCGAAGGAAGGTTTAACTAAAATCAGATTTTTTATCATAGCTTTTGAACCACTGGACCAAATTTATAAATAAATATACCAAAATTTAAGTTAAACATTCTCAACGATGAAACAAGGCTACATCTTTCCTCATTAAACTGGGGGACTTTTTTGACGTACCCGGTAGTTGAAATATTTACCTGTGGCAAAAATTAATACTCATGATTTTTTTTTAAAAAAAATGGCTATTCACAAAAAATGATACATGTAAATATTTTTAAAAATTACTATTTAGGAAAATTAATACACACAATTTTTTTTTAAAACATCCATTCTGGAAAATTAATAAACGCAAAATATATATTATTTTGATTCACAAAAATAAATACACTCAAAACTTATCTAACCCTGACCAATACTATATACTATTGTTGGACTCTTATGTTTGTCTGTCCAATTGTCTGTCCATTACTTTGTTATTATTTATATTGCTTGTTATTATTGATTCTTATTGTTTATTTAGGTAGATGTGGCCAGTGTGCCTTAAAACATATTATTCTCCATTACTCATATGACTCGTCTTCGAACATGGTGTCAGAAGTGGGATTGCAATAAGCCAACCAACAACAGTGGACGATGAGTGATGATGAGGCACCAGGCACTGCAACTGCAGCTAAACTACAGGAACAGATGCTTGGAATGCAAAAACTGTTGGAAACACAAATGCAATTGATGCAAATGCAAATAGCAAATCAAAATGCATCAAACACAAAGGTAACACTGGCCACATCTGTTAAAAATGTGAAAGTACCCGAAGGACGTTATGACATGAATGCAAATGAATTCCGGACATTCAAGAAGGATTGTACTGATTATAAAAAGTTAACTGGGTATACCGATAATCAAATTGTTCTTCAAATACGAATGAATGCAGATGCAGACCTGAAACGTGCAATCGATATAAACTTCTAAGATGAATGGGACATATATACGGTTGCCATTGCAGTCGAACAGATCGTCGGGATTTTGATGAAATGAAGCAGAACGATTCTGAACGATTCAAAGAATTTGAGACAAGATTGAAAGCATGTGCTGCTGATTGCAATTTCGTTTGTCCATTTGATGAAACCCATGACTTGACAGAATACCACATGATCAACAGGATTCGAAGTGGTGTGTCAGACCCGAACCTTCAACAAGACTTACTGCAAAAATCGGACACAATAGATAGTTTAACCTTGATAACAGCATACTGCGAGAATTATGAATCAGCAAAATCAGACCGTGAAAAGTTACATAGTAGAAACCCAATGTCGATTGCTGCATGTGAATTTCCAGATCAAGATCCAGAGTTGTCTCAGGAGGAAGTAATCGCTGCAATCTCGTCGTACAAGCGAAGTAAACAACAACAATTTCTCAATAACAATAAGAAGCAGGAATCCGATACAAACAAATGTTTTAAGTGTGGTGGAAAATATCCACATTCAGAAGGTTCGGAATGCCCAGCTGTAAACCGTACATGTAAAAAATGCCAGAAAAAAGGACATTATGAATCACTATGTAGATCCAAGGAACGTAGACGCTCCAATGATATATCAACAATCATAATTAGTGGAATAGCAACACTGTGAAGTCTCTCGCATGAGAAAACAGAATCATTACCCAAATTGAAGGTACAAATTGTAGTAGATGGAAGACCACCCTCAACAATGGAAGTAGTAGCAGATACTGGAGCACAAGTGACTGTTGCTGGTATATATCAAATGGAGAAAATGGGAATAAAACGTGATCAACTTGAGCATCCACAACATAAATTGAAACATGCTGGTGGGAAAGGATTGAAACTCTTGGGCAGTTATCCGGTACATATACAACACAATGAACATTCAATTGAAGACATCATTTACTTTGCTCAAGGAGTAAGTAATATGTATTTATCATTAACATCGTGTAAAAAACTATATTTGATACATGAGAAATCTCCTCACATAAAGTTAAATAAAAAAGTAAATGTGGGAATTAATTTAAATGAGACAGTTCATGGGAGAGAGTTACCTACAATTCCCAGTGAGATTCCATTCCCTGCCACTCCATAAAATATACAGAAACTGGAGAAATATTTGTTAAATGTATTCTCTAAAACGACATTTAATACAGTTGATCCACTTCCCGCAATGTCAGGTGAACCACTCAAAGTTCATTTGAAGGATGGTGCCATTCCATATGCTGTGAGTACGCCGTTACCGATACCACATTACTGGGAAAAGGAAATTAAGGCACAGTTAAATAATGATGAGAGATTGACGATAATCAAAAAGGCACCAGTTGGAGAAGCGAACGACAACTGTGCACGAATGTTGGCCGTGAAGAAAAAAAATGGCCAACCACGAAGTGCAATTGACTTCACCGAATTAAATAAACATTGTAAAAGAGAAGTTCATAATGTTCCCCGACCATTTGATGTTGTCAGTAATATCCCTACTAAATCGTATAAAACGGTGTTGGATGCATTTAATGGATATCATCAAGTTCCCATACATGAAGACAGTATAAAATACTTCACATTTATTACGAAATATGGTCGTTATCAATGTCTCAGAGCACCACAAGGTTTTGTTGGATCAGGTGACGCATATAATAGAAGATATGATGATATAATTGAGGATGTGCCACGGAAGGCAAAAGTTGTTGATGACACATTGTTATACGATAACAATATTGCAGATGCATTTCACCATACATTCGAATATCTTTTACTGTGTGCGAAAACCGGAATCACACTTAATCCAGAAAAATTTAAATTTGCACGTACTGAAGTTAACTTTTGTGGTTACACCATTGGATGGGAAGGGTACAGACCATCTGACGATACGGTAGCTGCAATTCAAAATTTCCCCATGCCAATCAAACCCACCATTACTGATATACGATCATGGTTTGGGTTAGTAAACCAGCTCGCCCCATTTTTAGCAACAACTCCGATGATGACACCATTTCGTGAACTCTTACAATCGTCAAAATTAACAGGCAGAAAAGTGTATTGGGACTCCGAATTACAGAATACATTTGAAGCAACCAAGTCTGTCCTGTGTGACATCGCTGTAAAGGGACTCACATATTTCGATACTTCAAAGGACACAGTCCTGTTGACAGATTGGTCAAAGGTAGGTATCGGCTTGGTACTGTTACAAAAGCATTGTCAGTGCAGAGGCGAGATAAACCCATTATGTTGTACCAACGGGTGGAAATTAATCCTTTGTAATAGTAGACATACGTCTCCCGAAGAAAGAAATTATGCTCCGATTGAGGAAGAGGCTCTCGCTGTAGTATGGGCATTCAAAAAGGCGAAGATGTTTTTGTTAGGAAATCCAAAGTTCACAATTTTTGTTGATCATGCTCCACTGTTACGGATATTCGGCAATAGATCATTGGCCGATATCGAGAATGTAAGATTGATGAATCTCAAGGAAAAAACATTATCATATGATTTTGAGATCAAGTACATTAAAGGTTTAAAGAATCATGCCAACACTTTATCACGATACCCAGTGAATAAACCCGATGAATATGATGTAAAGTTTGCGAAAACATTAAATGCTCTCATTATTGCAGTAGCATCTGTTACAGCTGAAGCAGTATTGTCAGTGACAATGAAGACATTGAAGGAGCAATGTAAATTAGATACACAATACCAAGAATTATTGAATAAAATAAAAATAGGGACATTTGCTGAAAGTAGCTCTCTTGAGAACTCCATTATAAAAGAGTTTTATGATGTAAAAGATCGTCTCACTGTTGTTGATGATCTCATAATGTATTCATTCGAGGATAAAAATCTGCGGACAGTTATACCGAAAACACTTCGTCATCAGATGATAATCAATCTACATGCTGCGAATCAGGGATCAACAGGGATGTTGGGTCGTGCACGCCATGAAATATACTGGCCGGGAATCGATTGAGACGTAAAGATACATTGCGAGACATGCAAGGGTTGTCGAGAATCGGCACCTAG
Source organism: Nanomia bijuga (assembly GCA_032273505.1). Taxonomy (NCBI): domain Eukaryota; kingdom Metazoa; phylum Cnidaria; class Hydrozoa; order Siphonophorae; family Agalmatidae; genus Nanomia; species Nanomia bijuga. Next base: position 6,249 of record JAUKPT010004047.1, on the reverse strand, counting down.
TCATCCAAAAGAACCATTGATTCCAACAGATGCACCTGAATATCCGTTTCAACAGGTATGTGCTGACTTATTTGAGATAAACAATAAACATTATCTTGCGTATGTGGATCGCCTTACAGGGTTCGCAGAACTTTCGTACTATTCCTCGTGTCCAAATTCATTGTGTATAATTAAGACGTTCCACAAATTTTTTCATCGTTGGGGTGTAGCTGAAGGAATATCATTGGATGGCGGCCCGAATATCAGTTCATAAGAAATTAAACAATGGTTAAGTAGTTGGGGTACAGAAATCCGACTGTCGTCAGCGGATTATCCACAGTCGAACGGCCGAGCGGAAGCTGGGGTGAAATCGCTTAAAAGGCTCCTTCGAGGGAACACCGGGCGTAATGGTGGAATTGATAACGATTCGGTAGCAAGAGCATTGCTACAATATCGGAACACTCCTCTGAGAATAATTGAGAAATCCCCTGCTGAATTAGCATTGGGAAGACCATTACGTGATACAATTCCACTCCCGAAAGATCGATATAAAGTGAGTACCGATTGGGCATTTAATTTACGTGAAAGAGAACGATTGATTGCAGAAGCAAATAATGCGATCAAAACAAGGTATGACAAATTTTCAAGAGAATTACCATCACTTAAGTTAGGTGATCAGGTTCGATGCCAAAATGCACGAACCAAGAAATGGGATCGATATGGGACTATTGTAGAAGCAAAAAAACATCGTCAATATATAGTGAAAATGGAAGGAAGCGGAAGATGATCTAATAGGAATCGTCGACATTTGCAAAAGGTAATCACACACATCCCCGAAGTTACACATACGCTTACAAAAAATAATACACAGCCTACATCTACATCATCTACAATACCGTCCACTGCCGATATCGAATCCAACGTGAATCATAGTATAATTCCCAGTCGAGAACCCATGTCGGACCAACTTGATAATATAAACCCTTCTACCATAGAGAACCTTTATGTTCCATTACGACGATCACGCCGGGAGAAAAGAGGACCGAGGTATTATCATGATGAGTACAATTAACTATTGGATGCATGTAAATACATTACTAAAATGATATTGTGTTTGGCAAATGATGGAAGAATATTATTGGTCGAATAAGTTATTACAAACATTCTTGTGAAAAGGATTTGAACTATTCGTGAAGTATTGACAAATTCGTTCATGATTTCGTGTTGAATGATAGGAAGAGGAGATGTTGGACTCTTATGTTTGTCTGTCCAATTGTCTGTCCATTACTTTGTTATTATTTATATTGCTTGTTATTATTGATTCTTATTGTTTATTTAGGTAGATGTGGCCAGTGTGCCTTAGAACATATTATTCTCCATTACTTATATGACTCGTCTTCGAACAGTGCATCAATTACAAAAAATAATTTAAAGTCAATGTTTCTTTTACCAACAAACAAATATAATATTGTCAAAAACGTCAAGGAAAAAAGGCTTTAAGCTTTTCCAGTATATAAATCCTCATCTTCACTACTTCCATCCTCTGAAGCATTAATTAAATCATCCATTACTCTATTTGTATCATAATAATGTTTCCGAGTTATGCAACAACCATAACATAAAATTTCGTTATTTGCATTATACCGAAATCCATTTTTTTGCATTCGTAACATGGATACCTTACTATGTCTATACTTTCGACAAGAATATTGCACTAACATAGTAATAAGAGCTAACAATACTGGAACAGCAAGTATGGAAACAACAATTACAGCAGGAAAAACACTTTTATCATCATCCATCAGTTTTAAATACTTTATTTTATTGTAATAATTCCCTTCTTCATCGACCATCGCATTCTTGATATCCTGTAATCGTCCTTGTGGATTATGAATACTGAATTTTAACAATTCATCAGCTGTCAATATAAACAATTCAGTATTGTCTGGTGATGAAATGATATCATGGGGTTTACTTTTATCCTCATCAATGATATTCCATTTCATAAGGATTTTTCCAGTTTTTACACTAATAATGTAGCTGACTAAATTATTTTTCTGATATGATCTAGATAATGCATATATCATGCCACCATATTCGTAGTTAAAATTGATTGAATATAATTTCTCATTACTATCGACGAATCTCATGATTTGTAAAACATTACCATCAAGATCAAATTTAATGATATTTCCTGTTTGCAAATCTGAGACATAAAGATTCCGTTTCTCGTTATCGATTGAAAGACTATGAGGAGTTATAAGTTGACTAAGATCACTGTTGCTTGTAGCTCCCCACTTCATTAATAGATTACCATGTTTGTCAAACTTCATGATTCTACTATTGCAATAACCATCAGCAACATAAATGTTTTCATAACTATCAATGGAAACATCAGTTGGTTTACAGAAATGCTTATTGTCACTACCTGGAATGGTTGCAACACCAAGTGTCAAAGATGGAATTTCAAAAGTCAAATTCGAAAACTTAAAAACTTGGTGCAATGCTATATCAGTAATCCAATAGTTATTGTTATGATCAATGGTAAGGCTATGTGGTAAAAAGAATTTATTGCTACCACATGATCTTACAATCTTACCGGTTTTTGCATCGATGTGAAAAATAGTATTTTCCTTGATTGGTATTTTAAAGTCTGTATAATAATGTTCATCATCAAATGAATTTCCTGTTAAAGTCCGAAAACCTTGTGAGAGAACAGCAACTTCGACATTTTTTCCTAAACTAACACTGCACATAAACCCATATGATTTAACTTCTTTAGTAAACCAGTCATTATTGAACACAGGTTTTGGGCCTGTGTACATATGGTCAATGGCTACATCTAATACATGCTTATTTGATCTAGACAAGTGATTTCGAGATGTTCTTACTTCATTTGTAGGATGAATCAAAGTAGCTGATACTGGTGTGGCATGGGTTGTGTTTAATATAAATGACTTACTATAAACATCATGTCTAGAATGAGTTACAGTGACAGATGGTGTTGCTTTCACAGTAATTAACTTCACAGTCATTGGGTCTTTAACTGAACTTTCAATCACATTGCATTTCTCATTATATTGATGTGGAGGTATATTCTTGTTCAACATGTAATACATGAAAGAAAATTTACACCTTTTACTTTTACTTTTACTTTTACATTTCAGAGCAAGATAATCACCAGGTTTTATCACTAGCAATTTTTCATCAGGTATAGGATAAAATTGAAGACTGTTGAGAGGATTTGCTTTACTAATCAATGACCATTCATCATTGTGTACCCTGTAGGCTGATACTGACTCAACATCTTTATCAGCTATACAACTATATGCAAATGGAGCGATTTTCTTCCCATTATACACACAATTGATATCAATATCATACATATTATGAGAAGAGGATAATATAGGAGTTTGTAAGGCTGAAAACGAATATACTCCTGCTAAATACTTCTGCCATGTTTGAGTTAGAAGCACATCTACTCCATCACCATAAGTCTCATAATACGTCAAATCATTCTTTTCAGGTAGAGCTGTTTCAGGTGAATCAAACAAAACTTGCATTACAATATATGAAGATCTTGTCTCACTTCCAAGTTTAAAACCAACATTATCTGGAATTACAATATTTTGCACGCTTTTCGACCAAGAATAGAACAGTGTGTTTTCATTCTTGTCAATGCATGGTGATGTATCATGGTTGCAATCCCAGGATGCTTTAAAAAAACGAGGTAAAGAACAAACATTAAGAATTATGCGCTCAATATTTTTTGTTAAAATGTAAGGTTTGAATTCAACAGCATAGTATATGCCAATTGGAAGTCTTTCATAGACACATTTTTGAGAATCCTTACTTTTAGGTAAATAATTTGGTAACTTCATTTTGAGCCATTGAGAACTGGATGTGTGTACAGATTGAATGAAAATTGTTAAGACCCATACCCAAAGAAACATGATCTTTCAAAGACATCACACTATTCGATATGTTTGTAGATGTTTCCTAATAAACAAAAGAGAAGACTAACGGTTAGTTTGTGAATGTAAATTGTCTTAATAATAATACAATGACAATAAGTAAGAATACAGGGGCTTATCTTAGTGGAATTAGCATCCGAACGACTTTGCCCATCAAAACCATAAAAAATGTGCCTTTTTTACGTTATAGTTAAACATTATGCCCTTTTTCTAAACGATTGGATGCTGCCCTTAATTACTAGAACCCTGGAAAATGGCATGGTTACCTGGTTGGAAAAAAATGAAAAATGGATCTTTTAGGCATCAAGGGTATTGAGGACACAGGTGCTTCAAAAACCATGACCCTGTAGAATGCTATACGCCATCAAAGGGCTAACTACCAACAACACTATTATAAGAATTTTCCTGAATAAATTGTTTTCACTGAAAAAGGACAACCTCTAACTGCGCACAAAAAATCATGAAGAAAACCCTGGAAAACAAACTGCATATAGGTGGGTGGGTGATAAGCCAAATATTTTAGTTAAAACAAATAGCATTTTAGTACATTTGGACAAAAATTAGGTCAATTTTTGCCTTTTTCCTTACAAAATATGTCAAATAACTGTTACTCATATCTAATATAAACCTAACATCAGAAAATCCATTGAAATTTGATACTTGTTAAGAGAGGCTTAATCTAATATGATTAATGAGTAAAACAATAATTTGACTGATTTACAAATTGTACATGAGTACAATCAGTCAGGTCATTAGGCCTTTCAAAATTCTGATTCTTTTCCAGAAGTATGATGAATTTGACATGTCTGAGCCAAAAGTACTGACCATATTATGAATACAATACTACTGTTAGAAATCAATTCTATCTATTGATGCTGATTGATATCAATTTAGTAGTCTCTTTTAGAAACCAGGTTTTTGTTTTTATCTACTTGCATTTTAATGGTATCATTTTTGTAAATGTTACAAATGTCTCTAAAAGAGTAAAGAATCGGGGGCAGTCCTTTAAATTCCAGATTTAAGGAAGAAACAGTTAAAAATCTTTGACTAAAATATCAAATTCCAATTGAATTACGTACATGAAATTAAGGCTTTTCTTTAAAGCTTTCATGTGTGTTAACAAATAATTTAATAACTTACAATTTCTTTAATACTTTTTAACCAGAATTTGGAAAATATCTTGAATTGTGCTGATAATGCTTCATACCTTTTTTTTTCCTCAACACCCAAGGGAGAGGCAGTACCAAAATATGTGACATAAGGCCTTTTAGTAGGGGGTGGTGTCTGGAAAATGTCTCATACACCTTTAGTATTAGGGTACTAAAGTACTTAAATTTTAGTGATAGTGATTTTCGTGAGAGAGAGATCATGAAATTTTTTCAAGAATGACACCTCTTTTGTTTTTAAACACAATAATCGAAATGGTAAAAATAATCTGAAAATTTGAAAATTTGAAAATCTTTTAAAGGGTGATAACCATGACAATAAATGTACTAGCTAGATACCAAGAAACTAGATTGGATGACTGTCAGATCATGTTATTGGAAGCTGAAACTTTAGCCCTTTGGTGGTGTTAGGTCAAAAAAGTGTTAAAAGTACATTAGAATGGTAAAATACTGATTTTTACCAAAGGGTGGCAGTATTCTGATTTTTTGATAAAAATGCTTTAGTATGCCTATATGTCTTTTTATATTTTAGTACCCCCCCCCCTCCTGCATTTACTTTACTGGAACACTGTTTTCTACGTGGAGGGGGCAAATTACAAAAACAAGACATACTGATAACTAAGAGGGAACAAATCACACACACACACACACAAAGGCACAGCCAAAAAAGATTCATAACCACCTTTCCCAAACCAAGGACACTAACAACCAATTAAAAATGCAGGGGAAGGTAGCATGGTGAGAAATATATGATATAGATCTTGCACATTTTGTTGGTTGGTATTCTGAACAAAATATAGATTCAGTAATTGATCTTCTTGTGCTTATGTGCAGATAAACAGACAAACTATGGTTTTATTCATACATGTGGATATGCAAAGGATAAATTTTGTAAGGGTTTTGTCTAAATTTTTATTGTAGTCCGAAATTCATGAAATTTTAGGAGACGTGACTACTTTAACCTTAGAAAGCAATGCCTGAGAAAATTTTTTTAGCAAGAATGTAACCCTTTTTCAAAGACACTTAAGAAAATTATTAAAAATGATGAATTCTATTAACCCTAAACGTACTGGGGGGGGCGGATTCCGCCCCCCCTGCTGGTTTTTGTTCAATAACTCAAAAATGAAAAA
>JAUKPT010004046.1:0-11468 GCA_032273505.1 Nanomia bijuga | reverse complement strand
CCTAGCCCTCTAGTGGTACAGTTGTTAAGAGAAAATATGTGAGTCTTCCGTACATATCTTTAGTAGTACATGCATAAGGTCAATTCACATCAACTTTTTTCTTCCATTTTTGGTCATTTTAAGCAGAGTAAACAAAGAATTTGTGTGGTTTGCACATTTATTTTACCTAAAGCAGTCTTTTTTACACATTACTACCAATTTTACTTTACCATCACACATAATGATAATTAGTCATGAACAAGGCAAAAAAAGAATTTGAAATTTTGGTGGCTGGAACAAAGAAATTTTGCCAGAATACTCACTGTTGTACTACCTAAATGTACTAGACAAAAAAATACATTCACTTCAACGAAAAGTATCGAAATGAGGCATTATTTTAATACAAAAATATTGGTGCATAGGTGCATGGGGGGGGGGGCGCAAAACTGGCCTTGACCCTCACTTTTAAAAGAAGATTACATAAATTCATTTCATTGAAAATATCAGGAATAGCATTATGATTCCACTTGACGAAATCATATACAAATACCTTGGTGCATAAACACTCCAAATAAAAAGATGATACCTTTGAATAAAGACAATTATACTAAGCATAATTCCAATTAACATTTGATACAGTGTAGCAACCAACGATACACTGATCGTAATGTTTCTCATTCTCAAGGTAAAGACAGGATTATCAAGAAAACTGAAGCCCCATAACCATAATCCAAAGTATGTTTTAAAAAATATAATAATGTTTGATAAGACTGGATTGTAGTCTTGAAAGCCAACCATGCCAGCAGCAAAGTCAATTGTAGCTAAACTATTTGAATTACCTTGAGAGAAGTAACTAAACTTGAACATAGAAAAATATAAAAAGAAAACTTGCCAATCAAGCAAGTAAACATTTGCAAGTAACGCTGGTAGAAGCTTTTTCGTAAATAGCTCTTCTAATATGAGTGTCGTCAGAAACCATGGTGACTCCTTAATTTGTAAGAAAAGGAACACATAAGGGATAAATACAGTTTTCCAGTGCCTGATGAACGAGAAATATTTTAATAAAACCATGAATAGGACTACCAAATAAATTGAATGTACCAGATAATGTACTACTTCAGAACTGTCAGAACGAAACATTAATCTGTTCAATGTTGCATGATATACAATTAGACAAGAACAACAAATTCCATAAAAAACTCTCCCTACTTTGTGTTCCTCCTTCATCCTAATTATAAGTAAAACAACATGAAGAAAGGCTATAACTAAAAGGAGCATATTTTCCCTTCCACCTTTTTCAAACCAATTGCTTAAATCTTCAAGGTTCGTCCATTTCATGCCGGTCCTATTCCATGCATGAGTGACTCGTAGTAAGGTTAAAAACAGTGCTGAAGGGAAAATTTCACATTTGCATAGTACAAGAAATAGAAGGTAAAATGAAGAGGTAAGGTAATACCAAACATATTGTTCTTCTTCGACAAAACTAGTAGAGCCCATACTTAAAACAACAAAACATATGTTAATGGCTTGAAAATAAAACAGTACATTGCTAACTCTATTGACAGTTTGGTTTCCTAACGATTTCTTACTAACAGTTGATAATTTTGGATTTCTTATTCCCATATATGAATACACCATTGCTATTAATCCAAGAAGCATAACAAATAGACCAGAGACCATTTTAATTTCACTATACTTGTGTGATAAGTTTTTTAATGATTTGGATAGCTGTTCAGTGACATGAAAATCCTCTCTTCTCAATTCACCATTACAAACTGACTTAACAATTTCAAATGATGTTCTATTTGATACTTCATCGCTTAAAAGTAGTAACTGACAAGCTACCAGCTGATTAATCAGATACCGTTCTTTTAAACCGAATTTAGAGAAAACTGTCTTTATAGGATGTCCGATATTTTCGTTAGGTATCGGTATGTTAAACAAAGCACTAATTGTTGATGCAATATCAACTTGCTTTATGACTTCACCTTTGAATGACTGTCCACCAACAGGATCGAGGAGCACCAGAGGTGTCAACACTTCTGCTTCTGAAGCACCTCCATGACTCCCCAAGTCACTCATCCCATGGTCACCAGTTATCAAGAATAATGATTTAGTGTTACTTTTGTAATCCCTTTCCTTTAGACTGTCATAAATCTTCTGAATAACTTGATCCATTTCCTGTAATTTTGGACCAATCAAAGGGCTTGTAGGTCCAGCAAGATGGCCAATATGATCTAATCCAAGGTAATGGAGAATCATGACTTTCCAATCTGCTTTGATAAGCTCGTCATTTAGATGTCTTGTAACATTGTCATCAACTTCAGTATAATCTGAAACGTAAAAGGAATGAGTTCCATCACTTCTTAAGAAACTGTTAGGAAAAAGACGTAGCCATGTATTATCACCAAAAAACACAATTGGAAAGCCGTTCAAATTAAATTGTTGGATCAAATTATCTGTATTCAATTCACTTGATGCAGCATTGTAAAAAATATCATTAAAATCTGATGCAGCACCAGTAGTCAGTGATTTTATTCTAGGCATAGTAACAGTAGGTAGATTTGTTTTCGAATAATAACTGTAAGACATGTTAGAAGTTATCTTGTCTCTTAAAAATGGCATAAAACTATAAGTGTTTTTGTTGCTGAAAATAAAATCAGCTCGAAAAGCATCTATAACCATTATAACTAAATGTGTGTATGAAGTTGGTAAGTATATGTCCTTGTCTTCAAGTGGCTTGATCTTTGTTTTATGTGAGGGCATGAAACCCTTATAGAATAAATGAAGTCCAACAAAGTAAAGAATTGCACCAATGAAGATGACATTTCTTAATCTAAACATTTTTATGTAACTGAACTTTAAATAGAATGTAAACAGTGAATCATCTCCACACAATCCTAGAAAAAAAGGTAAAATTGTTAACATCCTAAGTAAATTTAAGTTATGTACCTTGAAAGTATAAAATATAATTTTTTTAAAGTACCAGAAGTACCATACACTAAACCAAATCATAATTTTTCATTTATCTGACGACTTGAGAATTTTTAAGTAGAAATTTCATAATACATGAGTTAGAAACTAATTTTTAGGTAATTTAGCTGAATATAATGATGGATTTGTGTAGCTTAGGCCAAACTTAGGCCAACCTTATTCATTAGAACAGATGGTTAGCTAGAAAACGAAACATTTGTGCTAGTGATCACCTAAGAAATACCTGACTACTGTAGCTTACCAAACAACCAATCTTGGTATGGTTGGTCCTATGACAACACAAAACTAAGCAACCATACCAGGATTATTATTCAGGATTATTACCATAACTTTAGAAAATTCTAAAAAGTGGACCCAACTGGCAGAGAAAGGGGTAAAACATTAAGATAAAAAAGCACATGCACATATAAAGTTGAGACATTGTCTAGAAGTTAAGTAGGTTTCTATCAAAAATCTATAGAAATTTGAGTAAAGAAATGTTTATAGAAAGGACTTAGAGATCCTTTTTAAACTAAATGTTATACCATATTTCTTAGTTAAATGTTCTTGCACATTAGGTATTCGACATATAGTACAAAATATACTTTGTTTACAATTTGAAATACATCAAGAGTCATTCATTTATGTGCAAGAATGTTATAAGATGTTCCTATCCTGTGAGGAATTTTATTCATCTCGAACATGACGAAATAATTCCATAGATAACACAATTTAATGACTGAGAAAGATAAAAAAAAAAGATTAAAGCCTAATCAATTGAATTATCAATTAAGTGTTTTTTTATATCAAACTGGGACCACCAATAAATGTAAAAAAAATAAAAAAAATATTGCCATTGCATATACCGTAATATATTGATAAAAAATAAAAAATGATACAATCTAATTAAAACTAATTTATTGAATTATCAATTTAGAGGTTTTTGATATTTACATTGAACCCATACCCTATACATTTTTATTTGCCGGCCGCGATTAACCTGTAAACGTCGATCGATGATGTTCTGTACTTTTACTAAACCACTTTTAACAAGCATGTCATCAATTTCGTCTTGTGTAAAGAAGTAACATCTTGTACCATCTCCACGAACATAGAAATTCTCACTTAAACATCTTCCAGGTTTGAAACGTAACTGAGCCATATCGTAACGCCCATAATCACGAAATAAAAGCATACCACCAGGCTTCAACAAAGCAGACAGTCTCTTCAGAGTCAGTAACATTCTATCAGGATGGATAGCTGAGAGGACAAAAATAAGAACAACAAAATCTAATGAATTTGGAGAAAAAGGAAATTCAGGATTTTCACCTGCCGCATCACAAACAAAAGCATGGCATCGACTTGTATCATAAAGTTTATGTTCCTTTACCAACTCGATTGCCGATTCGGCAAAATCACAACAGTAAATAAACAAATTCGGATTTATATTACTTTGCAGTATAGGAAACACAGTATTGCCAACACCACAACCTACTTCAAATATTTTGATTTCTTTTGTATCTGGTTCATTCTGTTCAGATAGATTTGAATCAACATTCGTTTTAGCTTCATTTTCATCTCCTGGTTCGCCATTGCTTATCAAAGTTTTTTTTTCATCTTGTACATTTTTTTTAGGTCCACTGTAACCAGCTGGTGCTAACTCCTGAAATTCAGTAAATAACCAATTGCGATCTTTAAAGAATTTATTCTGATGTTGACAGTAAAAAGCGTGCCAGAACTGTCCCGCTTCATTTTCATATTTTTCAATTTGTTCAGCACTTAATGTGATATCGGAGTTGATTTTGATTTTGGCTTTTGCATCTTCTTCAATTTCCTCGTCCCATTCTACATCATCCCATGCATTATGTTCAAAGACTTTAGTTGCATCAGTCAAGTATCTAGTTCCAAATTGTGGTCGTTTTTCATCCTTCTCTGTCATTTTGTGTCAGTCTGAAATTAAATGTGGAGTAAAACAAACAAAACATACTTTCGATGATTTTTGGGTGCAAGTATTTCACCCAACATGTTCAAGTTTTTTTAAACTAGTGATTTTTCTTGAATAATCCAGATATGGTCAGTAATGAAATATAAGGTCCTATTTTCAAGACTTATCCAGAAATTTTTACAAAATTTTAATTTTTACAGAATTCTGCCAAAAAGTATAATAAATTTTGAGTAATTAGGATTTTAAATGTCCAGATTGACACCCATTTCCAGTGATAAAATTTTCCTAAAATTACTGGCCACCATCATTTTTTGCTACTATGACTCTAAAACAGCCATTTCAGGCAAATTCCATACTTTTCCAGAATCAAGAGAAAAATAACCAAAATTTCAGTTTCCCAGAAGAAATAAAAATTTAATATAGTATACTACCACTAATAATAATAAAAAGGGAGGTTTTTAAAAAGGAAAGAAAAGTCCAATAATGCTTAGAAAGAGGATTATGATTTTTTTGTTAATTTTTTTACCCTAACTATAATTTCCCTTGGTCTAAAATCAAACATTTTATCTGAATAACTGGTCAATTCAAGGTAAGGAAAATCTTGCTGTTGTAAAAAAGAGAATAGTATTCTCCACACTAAAAAGAACCCAAGTAAACAAAAATATTTTATTTAAAAGGCATTGAAATCAAAATATCAAAAAGGGATCTTGACATAAAATCAATTCTGTTGTTTGCCCCATTCTTTCAAAAATCGTTATTCAAAAGAAAAATCGATCATTGCACAGGGTTTCTTGAGATAAAACATGAAATATTCAAACAAATACACTAACCACATGTTTATACATGTTAAAGTTCATTCAACAATACTAATATTTGCTCTTATTTTATACAAACCACTTGTTGCGGAAATGCTTTAACAATAAGAATCATATATGATCTTGGTTTGACTAAAAAAAAATCATTCTAATGAAGATGAAAACCAAATGTAAATACACTGCTCTGTAGTTAATTCAACACACTTTGAAAAGCCACAAAAACAGTGAAGCGATTTATGGTTATTGATAAAGCAATGAGGTTTAGAATATTTTGTCTATCAAAGAGATCACTATAAGGTTAACCCATATGAAAATGTGTGTGTTTGAAGAAAACACAAAATTTGGCAGTTTTGCACTCTTCTCAGGATGGTGTCTGGCATCCCAAAAAAGTTTTTTTTGGTCGGTTCTGCAGCAAGATCTACCAGTAATATTTTGAATCTGAAAATTTTAGTTGTTCCCATCTACCTTAAATTCATTGTGGGTCTCTAATTTTCCCCTGACTGTCTACCCTGGGTCTGCAGTGAGGCTGCACTGCAGCAGTAAAAATCAGTTTGAGTCTGGCATTTATCCCATCGCGCCCTCCTCTCCACTGAGTGAACCTCATAAGATGAAAAATTTGTAATTCCAGCAAAAGTGAATTAAAAGAAATCGTTCACCTGTCCTTTCTTCTCAAAATTGTGTTTTCCAAAAATAAATAAAAAAATGGATCAAAATAGAATTATATTTTCTCTAAAGGAATAAAAAATATACATCGGAAAAAATGTATGATATAAAAATAATACTACTATAGGTTACTAATTTCAGAAACAAAAACAGATAAGAGTTTTCAATCCGTGGTGTCTATCTTGGTTCTGCAGTTCTTTAGGGTATAACACAAATATGATGATATATGATGAAGTCACACCAACCAACACTGAAAAACGCTGACCAATGCCAATTATTATAAAGCATTAACAACAAAAAGAGTAAATTGTAATAAAAATCTTGACACTATATTAAACGATCAGTATAAAATAAGCATTGACATGAAAAGACAGATGGGACAGATGAATTATATTACTTCAAACCAGATCAACTTTTTTGGATTCAATAGTAGTAGTGTCTATCCAAACATCTTAACTTGAAGCAAGATGTGTGAGTTTCATGGGAGGTGTTGGGGTGGTATGCAGATGGAAAGTGCAAAGTATTTTGTTTGACTAACATTTCTCTTGAATCTTGAATCTGAAATTATCATCATATACATCAGCTGATTTGTAAAACCCATCGTTTTTTAAAGTAGATAAACAAAACAAAACAATATACTAGCAAAGTGATGTTAGAGGTTAATTGAAAAAAAAATTGAGAAGTATTTAAACCCATGGGCAAATTACTAATATGCAGAGGTTTTACAACAATTTTTGGCTACCTTATAATATCTGCAAATTTAATTGTTGATGCAATAAAATTTATAAAAAGCCATTTCCAATGGTTTTAAGGTGCCAGTAAAAAATCTACCCATGAATTCAATAATTTTTCCTCCGAAACCAATTTTTTCTAAAATCTCACCTCCAGCCAAAAAAAAAAAAGTTCAAGATATTAACAATTTGAACCCAAAATAGTATTGGCATTCAATTATTTCAATGACTAAGAGGAATTTCAAAACATTTGAAAACATTATGATTTTCCTGCATAAATTGTTCTAAATACATTTTATTTTCTTCCAAAGAAACCTCCTAAGAAACTACCACCAGATCTTTTCTGTTGTTGTTGTAACATCATTTCTTCTTGCTGTTGTCGTAACAAATCTTGATTTCTTCGAAACGCAGCTACTGGATCCTCTTCGTTTCTATAAAAATCTAAAACAGGTCTAACATCATCAACATTGGACATTGCTATTGCATGAAAAAATGGAATAAGTTCTAATAAAGATATATCTTTTGTATCTCCTTCCCATTTTGGTAGTACTAATGAATTTCGTGGTTGAAGTTTGCTTGTCTTTCCATCGCAATCAACAAGGATTATTTTGGTTAAATCTCTATTCAATTTTGATAAGTCCTTCACATGCATGCCTTGCATGTATTTTGTTGCATCTCGATAGAGTCTATACATGATACAACCTTCTGGATCTAGCCCATCAACAACTGGAGCAGCAATATATCCATGTTCACGTGTAAAGATCACAATTTCAAACAAAGGCATAGTGAGTGCTTTAAGAAAAGGACCGATACCAGGTCTCTTTCGAAATCTCCAACCACATGTTCGATCATACTCTGGATGTACTAATACATCTGTAAGCTCTAATACTAAGGTGTATTTTGGTTGAATATAAGGTTCAGGCAGTGGATCAGGTAATAACAAGTCAGATGACGGCTCAATACAAGATTCTCTGTATTCATGTAATATATCACGAAATCGATAGATATATCCAAGGACAGTTGGTTCATCCTTGTAAAGATCAAAATCAGGATTAGGTTGGCCAAAAAAACCTATTGCACTTATGATCAGGCCACTTGTTATACCACCAAGAAGAGCATATATCTTATTAGATGGACCAGCTGCCTTATCCTTCTTCTTAACATAATAATTTACAACTTGCGCAGATTTCCTATTGAACCATTGATAACTTTGAAGTAATCTAGATTTTGAATTACTATTACATAAAGAACTATTGAACCTAATACATCTTGCAGCAGTTGAAAAACAGCTAGAAGTGGATATTGTTGGATTTAAGATTAGAAGATTTAGATTGGCTGTTGCAAATCCAATATTTCGTAGATTGATATATTTCGTACAAGTAGTCACAGACATGTTATTAAATTCTATGAAAGAAAATGTTAAAAACTTTAAGAGATTGGAAAAAGATTACAACAACTTACAACAATATCAAAAATATCAATATCAACAATAACCCACCTCACATACAAAGAGAAACTATTATAGGTTCATAACCCTGCCCCACTCCCCACCTCACCCCCACCACATGGAATCTAAAATGAGGAAGGGACATAATTCAATGTTCCCAAATTTCTAAGAGACCAGAAATTTGCAAACAGGAGACCAAAATAAAAGGACATACATAGTATTTCGCAAAACAAGAATGTACTTTGAGAGCTTTTACATACTGCTAGACTCCCAACTGTGAATTATGAAGAATTTGAATTAATTCTTTAATTGGTATTTGGAAATATTTCCTCATCAGTAAGTTGAAGAATAGAATAGAATTGTGGTAGAATAGCAGATGTACTTGTCCGACATCCAACATGTCAGACAACTGTGTGTTTTGTCAGACAACTGGTTAGTCGCAGCTGTGAATTCCCACTAGTTAGACTTCCCACTTGTCCAAAACTCAATTGTCAGACACCATTCTGTTAGGATAAGGGGAGTAGGGTTAGGGGTAAGGGGTTAGAATTGGAGGTTAGCGTTAGGGGTTAGATAAGGGTTACAGTTAGAGTATCGGACAAGTGGGTGACGGACAAGTGGGAAGACTATTTTGGACAAAGGTATCTTTCTTTGGAGACCAAAGGGAGGGAAGCCTATTTGATAACACAGATTATTATCATATACCTATACCTTATATCTTATATTTTGTCATAGTTTTTTGAAGAATGTTTAAAACATCAAGTATCTATGTCAATTTAAAAAAAAGCTTTTTTTGCAAAATGGCAGCAAAGTTTCATTTTTCTCAAAATAAGACATTTTTTGCAGGAACTAAAATTTCCTATTTTATGGAAATTGTTCACAACATCAAGTACTGCACATCTAAATTTTAGAAAAAAATACTGACTGAACTTTTCGCTAAGTTTCCACAGATTTTTATTTTCCTTGATTTTTTATCCAATATAGGGACTTTTAGTGCATTATATCCCGAAAAACTGCTTTAAAGTTGACAGAAATATTGTTCAAACTGTCCTCTATAAATGTCAACCAAGAAAACACCAATTTTCTAAACAAATCGAAGAAATCTATTATCTTTTTCTGACTTTTTTTAAAGTTTTTTAATATTTGTCTCTTTATTTTGTTGCTTACATTAATGTCCTCATTGAAACAAAAACAAGTCATACCAGAATGGACCCACCGATAACTAATCTTCAATATTCTACAAAATTAGGAAAAACTAATGATTCAAACTCCATAAAATTAGCAAACCTCAAAATTGGGCCATTTTGAACACATTTTGCCCAAATTTGAGGCCAAAATCTTTTTTTGAGGAGCGAGACCACCATAACCTGTTAGATATTATTACTATCAATTATATTCTACAAAACTAGAAAAATCTAATGATTCAAACTCGAGAAAATTAATGAAAACCTCAAAATTGGGCAATTTTGGGCCCATTTTGTCAAATTTAGGGGCCAAAGATTTTTTTGAGGAGCGATACCACTATTACCTGTTAGATATCATTATTATCTATTATATTCTACAAAATTAGAAAAATCTAATGATTCAAACTCAAGAAAATTAACAAAAAACTCAAATTTGGGGCCTTTTGGGACCAATTTGACCACTATTACCAGTTAGATATCATTATCTATTATATTCTACAAAATTAGAAAAATCTAATGATTCAAACACGAGAAGGGAAGGGGATGAAGATGATGATGATAGCAGAACTGGGCAAGGAGACTTATGAGAAGATATAATCAAGAGTAGCATTTAACATCGTTTTATTATTTGGATCTGTAACTGAGGGATGACCATATAAAAACATCATTAGTGATGTCCAAGTCATTTGATAGAAGAATGGTATTAACTGAATTAAGAAGGGCAACTCTAGCATTGGCATAGAGTGGGCAATGTAGTAAAAAATGTTTTGTTGATTCAGGATTTGTAGAGTATGTGCAAGTATCGTTGCGGGTATCACTAAAATGGTGTCTTTTTTTTGAAATCGTATCAAAGACAGCTGGTCAAATTATTCACTAGATAAAATCATTCAACATGCAGCAAAAGCTAAATTTTCAAATTTGTTTTAGGGGATCGGTTTTACCTTTCAATGCATCTGCAGCCGTTTCATTAACTAAAGACAATGAGGTAATTCAATTGTTTTATCTATTAAAAAAACTATATTATTCCGTCTTTACAATGAATATTCTGTATGTTGGAAACCATTCGAACCTTTATGTTTGTACACTCAGTATCTAATGGCCCATTTCCAAATCTAACTACCCTTGGTAGGTCGTAGTGTTAAATCAGTGAATTTTTGTAACGGCAAAACACGGGTTATACGTGTTGATGATTTCAAGAGAAAAAAACCCACTGCTATGATGGGAGGAGATTTGATAATTTGGTTATAAAAATAATTATATCTTATTTGCACCCTGCACCCAATATATAATAACTGATTCTCTGAATGTATTTTAGATATATATGATAAGTAATTTTTTATGGCAAGAATGATAAAAGGAAGCTAATCGGCTAGAGAAGATTAAGATAACTAAGACCAAGGACTACTAGTAGTCCGTGGCTAGACATATAAGGGGAATTTTTGAATTGAATATTTAGTGGTATCCTTATACCACATTTTTTCAAAAAGTTTTTTTACATAAAAATTAAAAATATGGAAGAAAAAAGGAAAACACGAGATTTTCAGAACAAGTTAATTTAGCATAATTCTTCGAATTTTTGGTGAAAAACGGGCCCAGCAGTAAGATATTTGTATGCCCGCCAAAGAGCAAAGCTAGCAGCAACTACTATAACCATACGAACACCTATGGATTTAAACCACTTTGCAAATTCCGAATCGCTCTACCTGTACGGTCACGCGCGTCTTTCTGATGCTG
>JAUKPT010004045.1:0-11468 GCA_032273505.1 Nanomia bijuga | reverse complement strand
CTACTTTAATTGTTTCGATCTTTATCGTCTGCATTTCATTTTCCTTCATTACATCAAATCAAAAGATGACTTACATATGTATTAATTCATTAAAATTTTCACAGAAATGCACCCGTATAAAGTCTGTTATTAAAATCACGCATTTAATTTATCATGATTTGAATTTTAAATCGCAATTTCTCAGAAACACTTGCACAACATTACTCACAAACTTTCTTTAAAAGCACAAAATATTCACTTTTTATAAAACCCTTCATGTTTATTTTTAAATTACTACAATACTTATATGAATTAATCTAATCGCCTTTTATTTTGATTAATTACACCAATTACTTCACTATCAAAACGAATCATGATTTTTATATTTAATTATTTAAAGTCTTCTCAAGTGCAACATAACGTTATCGACATAAATAACAATGAAACTAATGTCCGGAAAAGTGTCCGGGTGCAAATAGTTAGACATAAACATTCCCTGATTAATTCTTGATATTTCTCCGAAAACCCCGCGTAAAAATCTTTTTTCGTTCTCGAGTTTGTTGGCAACGTACACACGATATCATGACTGACAATAGGCAATTTCGTAATATTACGGCATGCCGATGAATTTGAGGTAATAAGGTAAACAAAATTCAAATGACAAATATTTTCGACAGTCTTGATAGAGTTAATCACTGTTCTATACAAGTTCAATACATTAGAAAAAGGAATTTAAAATTAAATTCTCAATTCTACATGTAATTATAAAAACTTCTAATCGTTTTTCATAAAACTTCATTTTCCTCCAAACCAATTTGTTGTTGTTTTTTGTTTATTGTAAATTACAATCGACGCTGATGAAATAATATTGTTTTTAATTCAAGTCATCTGCATTGCGCCATTTTCGACAACAAATCATCTTCTTGTACATTCGTTTCAGCTCAGTCATGGAGAGAATGTACACAATAGGATTGGTAGCTACATACAGAATACTGAAACTTCTATATGTAATATCGATCAATTGATTGCCATTTTTGAAATAATAAGTACTCAGTATGCGAAATATTTCTTCATTCAACAAGAAGAATGAAGACAATATATTCAACTTCATCAGATCGATGATGGAGGATTTCAAACTCTGTAGAATAGTCAGTTTTTCTTCTTGCACTCCAAAATATACTTTCCGCTTCTTTATGCTTTTCTCGTGCCCATTCCGAATACGCCTGATCCAAAGTGAAGTAAACAACAAAAGTAGACAGGACAAGAGGTAAATTGGGGTAAGAATACAATCGCTGAGAAACTTCCTTTTCTTCAAATCACTCGAAGGGAGGAACGGTATTAAGACGAGGACATTAGATAGCAGCCATACTAGTAATAAAAATACGATTAACCGTGAAGTTGTTACGATTTCCTTGTAGTGTAAACAATAATTAACAGCAATGAAGCGATCTAAAGACAGTCCTAAAGTCGACATTACTGAGACTGTACCAAACATTATATGCAAGAATTCAAAATACTGTTTTCCCGTAGAAATCATGCCTGAGTGTTCCGAAGCAACGGAAACAAGTAACAGCATATCGCTCACAGACAGGTTGACTAAAATGAAGTAAGAGGGAGTGCGGAGGTTTCGCTTTTTTATGATCAGGATAATGTTGGTGATGTGAAGTAGAAATGTCAACGGAAGGAAAACGCTCGTTAAAATAAAAACTGACTTCATTCTTACAAGTTGAACGCTAAATTCAGCATGCGTTGAAACCTCTTCGCAAGCATCTTAACTTGATTTTATTAAACACGGTTTTAAGTCGAAATACTTAATATAATAATTCTCTATTTTATCTTGAATGGAGCGATGATGAATCAATGACCCAAAACTAAGTCCAATTATTTTAATAGTCTTGAAAGATCTTGAAATTTTCTTGAGTAAGATTCTAAATCAAATCTCTTAAAATGTCTCTGCAAGCCTGTATATCAAGTTCCCCCGCTGCATCCCCACAATGCTTTGCGATCTTCGAGTTTCGATGAATATTGTCTATTGAATTCTTCAGTTATAATAATGCATATCAAGTACTTCTCCATATCCAATACCAAGTTCAAATCTTCTTGACAAGAGCATAATCTCAATGATACAATTTTCGACCAATCAAATGGTGAATTTACCATTTTTCGAATAAAATAAAAGAGAAAGTCTTAATCTGGAAAGAAAGTACTAATTTATTTTAAACCCCCGTTCAGATGTTATTAGAAATTAAAACGTCCACGTAAGTAGCTTTGAATATTTTTTTAAGAATTGAGTCTTAATCACTTTATTCATCACAATTTTTTATTTTAGTATACAGAATAAAAAAATAATATTGATTATCATCATTCTTATCCTTTATATTTTATTTTTTGCGCATAGATGAATAGCTGTATGATTCTATTTCACTATCCAATTTCTCTTTACTATATTTTCTAAGAATTGATAACCTTGTTGTGATCAGTTTATAAATTATCAATTAGTTTATTCAATATTTGAGCTAATATCTTGTTTACTCTTATTAGAAGTGGGACGTACTTGCCTGGAAAGCATGAAAGTTTCCACAACATAGTGACAGCCCTTTCAAATGCTTTCATTGCATCCCCGGAAACAAGTAAACGATTTCTTTTTTATTCTTTTTATTTTCAAGAGATTGCCACAAAAAACCCTAATATGATTACGTGGGGAAACTCACGGGTAATAAAACATTATTAATATGACAGGATATATGATCGGTTTACGGTCAAGCTGTCCATCTAAAAATCTTTACAAGAATTAAAAGTATATTGCATTATAGTATGTTACACTGTGTATCATATTTGAGTTACTCATTGCTTGATCATGGCTTTCTTAGGGCCCAATATCCAGTTTTTAGGTCAGAATTGGACATGAAGCTGCATATTTTGATAAAATTGTTGCATAAGTTTGAAAAGTTCCGTAAACAAATTATATGTAGATTATATGATAGCATGCTGCTCTGCGTTATATTCTCAAGGTTATCCCGTCTAGGATCAAATTTGGGTTCAAAATTGCATATATCGATAATAATGATCATGGCTTACATGGCTTACTGGCTTACTGGGATCTCTCCCAAATTGCTTATTTATACTGCGTTTCAGTAACATCAATGAATAAAGCAACAGGAATTAACCTTTCATAAGTGATATCATAAAGTAACACTCAACATACTGTAACGAGATCGTACGTTGAACATTTTTTGCGGACCTGTTAAGCTTTTACACACTAAGGCTTACTGAAAAGATATTTTTATATTTCGGCAAAATTTCGACCAAATAATTTCCGATTGAACCCTATTAAAGCGTTTAACAGGCATTATTGGACCTCTGATATTAATGACACTATCAACTCCTATCTTTTATTCGTTTACGGACCTTTTCAGGTTTTCTGCATTAATTTGTTCTTTTAGGGTTCATTTCGGCTCAACAACTGGGTATATAATAAGAAAAATGCTAATAATGTTGTAATACGTTTTCCGTCAAGTTGGTATCTGCTTGACTATGTATACTTGACATAATCCTCGATTTTTAATTATTGTTTGTCGTTCATTCTAATGGAAAAATAGCAGTTTTGACTGACCATGGTTTAAATGTTATTCAAAGAGTTTTTTAATAGTTTCAAACAAGTGTATCTGAGTTTTTATATTTGTATATTTAATCCATATGAAAATAGAAGAAAATGTGAAAGTATTGGTTCTTCAATCGTTGAACAGGCAATCTCCGGCAATCTCTTATATTTTTCAAAATATTGGTTAATATGATGTCTAGGCATAACAATTGAAAACAAATAAAGTTAGTCAATAAAGTTAGTCAAAAAGGTTGTGCACAATGAAGACAATTGTATTGAGTTTGAAAATCGATGATTTTATTTTCTTTGGCCAACGCTCTTACTAGCTTCTCCGTGTTGATCTTGTATTGAATTAAAACAAGAAAATAAGATTATGTATCGACTAAATCCTTAAGTTTTTATTTTATTTTATTCAAGATTTTTTTTCGCATGAATAATTGATACACGTCTAATAATTATTTTCAATCCACTACCATTTGAGTGGTTGAAAATGACGTGATTTGGTCAATTCAAAGATGTCACAAGATATAATAAACTAAATCATGATTAAGATTTTTACACAAAGAAATCAGAATCTTTGTGAAGTGAAGTAAAATCTTATATCTTTAATGGTACTTAAGACAGATTACACCATGATTTGATACTAGATCATGTCTAATTTCAATTTCGGTGTATGAGTTTTTCAAATCTGTTTATAATTTTCCGAAGCCATTTATGTGAAAAAATACACCATATAAATATTGTCAAAAACGATGGCAAACTGGGTATCAAATCCAAGCTACCTTACTAAGTTAATAAGTTAGTATAAATGCATAATTAAATATTTAGAAGAAGGGACTTGGGGCACAGACGAAGATACCGGGAATGGCTATTTCAGGTCCCAATTTCTTTGGGATCATCTTTAAGTGAAAATTTTCGACTTTTATGCCTGATTAATACCTGTAAAAGATGTTACTCCTTTTGAAGGTGTTTTGGGGTAGGGTTTACCATTTTTATCTTATTTTGTCGTCAATTATTGAGTCTTACCGTTATGAAATATCCAAGTATGGCACAATCTTAATCATTATTTTAATATTCCTTGCAATTTTTATTTTGAGAATTTTTCTTAGAAAATTTCATCACGATCAACTCAACATTCAGATTGGAACATTACAATGTCTTCAAAATTGTTTTGGAATTTTCTTATGAAAGCAAACAAAAAATGAGAGCGAGATTTCGTTACAAATATATATTTTTGTTATGTTATTTATATGTAACATAAAACATAAATTAAATTTTATTAAAACCTTGATAAAACTGGAAGAACAAAAGTATTCTAGTATATGAAACAAACCAACTGACTGGACTGGTGTGTAGCTAAAAGAAAGAAGAACGAGCTAGTTGATTAAACATCAGTAAAAAGGTTATATGAAAACCTGTAAATTTACCATATCAGTATTCACCGTATTGAATACTAGAAAAGCTACAAAATTATCAACAAGAAATAAGAGAAACTCAACGTCAACATTTCAGAAATTACAATTCGAGATTGATTCGCGAGACAAAAAGCAAAGCAAAGAGTAAAATCAAATGGTGTTAAAACGTTGCATTAAACAATATCCATCAAATATCGTAACGTAACAAAAAAGCTATATTTACAACTTGTTGATTTGATGAATGTGTACATTGAACGTAAACAGTAAACATTGAATTATTGTTACAATTAGAAAAATTATTAAGTAATTTTTTTTAGCATTATTCTCGGCAGTCCAGAATATTCAAGATTAATTCGGATTGAATGGTTGGTATATCTTTCACTACTTTGATGACAATTTGCTCACATACAAACAAGCATTTTCTTTCTTAAAAAAGAAGAGGAGCCGAACTGAGTCCGTCTCTTTCGATATTTAACATGGTCTTTTCTTCACCAAAAAGCAGTCTGAATGGGTGATGGGGTGAAGACGACTTAATTATTTATAGATAATCGGAAAATACATGCCAGAGAGCTTTTGATTGCCATTGTCCAACAACAATTTTTTTTACTTGCACTAGCAAGCCAACAAAACTGCCATGAAACAGAAAAGACCCACATCATCAAAGCACTGGCTAGCTTCCATTCACTAATTGCAGACCTTTTTTGAACGATCTATTAATTCAGTTCATCAGAATTCCAACAATATTCAATATTCACTTCACCGATATCAAATCAAAGCGGCTTTGTGTTTTTTTTTTTTTTGGCTAGTTGCGTCGTCATGCGGTAGTCAATCCAAACAGCCGGCGAAAAAGTGCATCCAATTGCTTCAAAAGGATTTTGATGCTCTTAGGGAGAGAAATTAAGCATTACGTATATCAAAATAGCGACTTCCTGCTACGCCCGTGCGTCGCAATAAATTATTGCTTTGAAGACTTATATCATCGACAAAAATCGTTTAAGATGATTAGATTCGAAAAAATCTGGTCAAATACTCTACTTCTAAATTAAATTTTGCTCATTGAGATAAATTATTGTCTCAAAGACTTATTTCATCGACAAAATTTTTTAAGATGATTTATTACTCTTAATCTAAATACAGCCTCGAATTTTGCTCATTGAGATGAATTATTGCCTCAAAGGTTTATTTCGTCGACAAAAATTGTTTTAGATGATTCGATTCGAAAAAATCTGATCAATTACTCTTCTTCTAAATGCAGCCTCAAATTTAGCTCATTGAGATAAATTATTGTCTCAAAGACAAAAATTGTTTAAGATGGTTCGATTCGAAAGAATCTGGTCAATTATTCTACTTCTAAATGCAGCCTCAAATTTTGCACATTGATATAAATTATTGCCTCATCGACTTATTTCATAGACATAGATTGTTTTAGACGATTCGATTCGAAAAGATTTGGTCCATTACTCTACTTCCCAATGCAGCCTCAAATATGGCTAATTGAAATAAATTATTAGCTCAAAGACTTATTTTATCGACAAAAATTGTTTCAGATGATTCGATTCGAAAGTATATGTTTTATACTCTACTTCTGAATGCTACCCTAAAATTTGCTCATTGGGATAAATTATTGCCTAAAATACTTATTTCATCGGTAGAAATTTTTTCAGATGATTCGATAAAAAAAAACCTGATCAAATACTCTACGCCTAAATGCAGCCTCAAATTTTGCTTATTGAAATAAATTATTCCCTCGAAGACTTATTTTATCGACAAAAATAATTTAAAATGATTCGATCCTAAAGATTCTGTTTAATATTCTACGCCTAAATGCAGCCTCAAATTTTGCTTATTGAAATAAATTATTGCCTCAAAGACTTATTTCATCGACAAAAATTGTTTGTTATGATTTGACCCGAAAGAATATGTTATATACTCTACTTCTAAATGCTGCCCTAAATTTTGCTTATTTGGATAAACTATTGCGTAAAAGACTTATTTCATATCGGCAGAAATTTTTTACATGATTTGATTCGAAAATATCTGGTCAATTACACTACTTCTAAATGCAGCCACAAATTTTGCTTATTGAAATGAATTATTGCCTCAAAGACTTATTTTATCGACAAAAATTGTTTCACATAATTTAATTCAAAAAAATCTGGTCAACTACTCTAAATTCAACTTCAAATTTTACTCATTGATACAAATTATTGCCTCGAAGACTTATTTCATCTACAAAAATTGTTTTAGATGATTCGAATCGAAAAATTCTTGTTAATTACTCTACTTCTTAATGCAGTCTCAAATTATGCTCGTTAAGATAAATTATTGCATCAAAGACTTACTTATTTCATCGACAAAATTGTTTTATATGATTTGATTCGAAAGAATCTCGTCAATTACTCTACTTCTAAATGCAGCCTTAAATTTTGCTCATTAATACAAATTATTGCGTCGAAGACTTATTTCATCTACAAAAATTCTTTTAGATGATTCGAATCGAAAAATTCTGGTTAATTACTCTACTTCTTAATGCAGCCTCAAATTAGCTTCTGAAAAACACAACATACAAAAACACGAGAAGAAGCTACAAGCACTAACTAGAAACAGAAGCACTCCATTTTCACCTGGAGACACCTTATAAACCACTCTTCATATAAATGCTCTACGGAGGAACTCGATATCCTTAAACATGGTCTAGACCATCACCTTCACCAAAGGGTGTGGAAATGCCTGTTACCTGCCAAAGTACTTGCAGAAAATTTAAACATACAACAAAACACAACGGTGCTCTTTAGTGCCACACATCTTACGTGTAACATTACTTTAATGGCAACTTGTAGTATTTTTCTAAAATAATAACCCACCCCATGATTTTTAATTCGATATAAGTGTCACAAATGTTATGCAAAAGATTTAAGATCATGTTTGTTAGCATTGGGCTTTTAATCAAGTTAACTCACCTAATTATATCGTAAAAGTTGTTCCTCCAAAACGTTTTAATCAAAACGTTTTAATCAAAATATGCGACAAAAATCATTTGTGAACTGCTTTGAATTTTGTATCAAGGTAACCAGTGTAATAAATTAGTACTTAAAATGAAACACCCAAAGAATGAAATAAGATCTTACTTGGATTCAAAAGGAACGTCCAAAAGGAGAATTTGTGTGAGTTAGTACACTGAGTCAGTTACTTTTTTACCCGCTACCCCTACCAGTTAGCGAACATGCCGTAAAATTAAGAAATTTATATACTTGCATCATGAGGAAAATTGAGATTGATAGGGTTCTTAATAAGAACAGGAAATCGGATTTATTTCTTAAAATAGATTCAACGCCTATGAT
The DNA here is from genome assembly GCA_032273505.1 of Nanomia bijuga. Classification (NCBI taxonomy): domain Eukaryota; kingdom Metazoa; phylum Cnidaria; class Hydrozoa; order Siphonophorae; family Agalmatidae; genus Nanomia; species Nanomia bijuga. The sequence goes on along the minus strand of JAUKPT010004045.1, from coordinate 3,132 downwards.
TCAAGAGTTTGTTTTTGTATTTTCTGAGCGGACCAGGCAATGCTGCCACAAACCCGCACAATTTTTTTTATTTTTGACATTTTCTAAGGCCAAAAAGTTTTAGTCTTCAAAACAGGGCATAGTAAAAGAAAAGAGAAAAGAATATGTGATTAACTATATGAGATCGATCATGTAAGCCACATATTATTGAACCTAGAAAATTTCATGAATCAATGAAACTATCAGTATCTTGAATAAAAATAGTTCCAACCACTACATCTCCAGTTTGTAAAAAACAATTATACCATCAATAAACATGCAGGGTGGAAGATAAGTTTAGAAATAACAGATAATGCCTTAAAAAGCTAAGACTAATTATTTAGAGACAAAAATTAGGCTGTCTTTATAAGGAGCCAGACCCCGTCAAACCAGACATCCAAAAATAAAGAGAAGGATTCAAAGAAGGATTCAAAAATTCTTCATCATTTCGAGTCAAAATCTATAATAAAACTCTTGAAGAGAAAACGATTCCAGGGCAAATTTTTCATCCACTATAGTAAATGATAAGAAAAAAGCTTCAAAAACTACTATCATCAAACGATCATGCTAAAAGAAGGAACTGAAGAAAAGGTAAAGTTTTCAGACATAGTAATAAAGATAAAGAAACCGCAATTGAAATTCACAGGTTCAATCCAAATTTGAAAAATTTGTGGGAAATTGGAAATTATAACTTTGCAAGTATAAATTGGTGACAATCAAAACATACATCTACTTGTTGCATATATGATAAAAAAGAAGAGAAGTTAAGTACAAAAAAGGAAAACTGGACTCAAAATTAGATATAAAATATGTTTTTAGATGTTGATTAAGCTAAGCAATTCAATGAAATGCCCTACTCATGCTTGAATTTAATCCCTTGCATTACGAGGTAAGAAAATTTACACCTTTTTTAACCAAATTCCAACTGTATGATTGATAGGCTATGCAAATGAAAATAACAATAATAGATGAAGTTATCGAACACAAAACTATTGACAGCAAAATTGTGAAGATTTTGAAACGTAACCTGGAGCAAAGATAAGATTGTGAAGAATACATATAAACTTAGAAATAAAGAAATACAAGTAGAGAAAGAATTAAGTTGCTAGATCAAATGTATGTCGAAACTTAGAACACAAAACCAAAATAATATAATGTTAAGAAATTCAGAAGAATGTAACTCATTTTTACATTATTTATAAAATAAATTGATTCAAAAACAGAGGGAAAGAAATAATAGTTAGAGACCGCTAGTGCAGGGAAAATAAGTGTTAGAAAATAAGTCGAGGGCGTAAGCCCGATACTTCATTTCTAACACTTATTTTTTCCGCACTAGAAATCTTTAACTGTCTTAGAATACGTGCTGACTTTCACTGTTACGAAAAAATACGATTACAATACAACAATACAACAATACAACAATTAAAATGGCAGATGAAATTATTTTCTAACGGGATTTGCCCGTTAGAACGTTCATGATATTAATAATTCATAAAGAATTTCTATAGTGTTTTTCTTTCTGGCGGGTTCTATCAGAACGTTATATGTTTCTAATCCATAGTAAGAGATGATATCAGTTGGTTTATTCAATTTCACAACACAATCTAGACCTAGTCAATCTACTCCATTCACAACAATTATCTTAACCAAAATTAGGGTGAAGGATGGTGCCAAAATAAGATTTTCAGGATATATGATCTGAAGTTGAAAGAAAACAGTTTCTGGTAAAAACGATTAAAAATCAAGGTAATGATTGATTCAAAATATAAACATTGTTACATGTATCACAAGTGAGACACTAAAGTCAAGTATATAAAGCAAATGTATCAAACAACTCTGGATTGAATGTCTACATCATCTATATCAGACAAATCGCATTTACAATAATAAACACCATTCACCTTGTCTAAATGACGAGAATATGGTTTCAGAGCAATTGCTACATGGAGCCATTCATCTTAAAACAGTGTGATCAGTCATATTACAATTGCGACAATGAATATCTCTTGATACTCTCTCTTAACCTTGATCTTCAAGTATTTAAGTACGATTCCGCCCTTCCAGAATCTTCAGAACTGCTCATATTACTACCACGAAAATATATTTTGGTACAAACATCATTAAACTTTTCTAATCCCTGCTGGTTAAAGAAATTAAAGTTACCATGAAGTTCTATGAACTCAGTAACATGATATACAAAATCGTGAATATATGAAGTGCAGTCAATAGTCATATTTGTATCAAGAAAAAGATGGAACCATGGCTGAATATCACTTCTTAAAATGGAAACTTCATTCTCTGAAAAGAATTCAGCTTTAATTCTACTAATTATGTTATAAAATGTATTTTATAATTTTTGAATCCCCTTACCATCATAAGGCAATTTAGTATTTGGTGGAATAAGTTTAGACAAATCAATATGATCGAATAACTTAATTTTTTCTGGCCAGTAAGATCTCTATACTCTAGTTTATTTGAATCCTTTCCCACTCTCACCTCACAATGAATCATCCTTCAAAAACTTTCTCATAAGCGGCCAAATGGTCATACATTTTGCGGTCAAAACCTTTTGGGAACAATTTATTTTTCTCTATTGAATCCAGAACTTTCAAGTCATGGATCACGAGCAATCAAACATCAGAAATTATTAAAAATAGATGCAAATTATCAATTACAACGTTATGCATAGGAATGAACTTAAACAAGGGTGTATGCTTAACACTGTATTGCTTAACTTTTTTATATAGACTACACGGACACCATATACATACATGGGTTGAATTTGCAGCTCCAACACCACAAACACAATCTCCCCCAAGAAAGTATTCAATTTGGAATTTCTTTCCATCTTTTTCACTATGTCAGATAAACTTTGCCTCAAACTCTAGTGATTTTCTATTACCTTGATAATTGCAAGACAATAGTTTCCACTTTCTAAAATTGCCTTCCTTCCCTCATTTAGTATAGTGTATGTAAAATTTACAACATGCAATCGTTTTAGCAATCCAGGTACCATCACCAGAGAACTTTAACTTGATACATGGCCCACTATATTTTACACGGCCCCACAAGGCGCTTTTGCGCGGCAAAATTTAGAAGGCATTACCGTACGAC
>JAUKPT010004044.1:0-11469 GCA_032273505.1 Nanomia bijuga | reverse complement strand
TTACAGAATTTCTCAGTTCGGGTACGAATTTCAGGGATATTAGAGGGCAAGCGAAGTGATCGATGGTTCCTTCTTGGGATTGGATTATTAAGATAAGATGGAGTTAGATTATGTAATATTTTATACAACATTATTATTTCCCATCCTAACTCTTCATAAATCTTATTCCTATCTGTACCTTTCCAGGTGAAAATGTTTACTTAGGGACCAACTTTGAGGGGGGAGGGTTCACCGAAAATGATGATGTCCCCGTTATTCCGGTACATTCAACACTATCCTGTTTACTGGATTAAGGGGGGCGAATGGTCCAAAAATTGGCCAAAATCACTGGACGTCATATGTTTATGGTCCCTTATAATGAATAATACAATTCAATAAAGGCGTAAAAATATAACATTATTTCTGCTCAACAAAAAGTTATCTTGCAAATTTTGTCTTCATAAACGATTTATAATCTTCTAGTGAAAATCCATTCTTTGCTACTGCACTTTGTATCGGCTCTGCTAAATCAAGAAAGTTCATGGGATAAATCTCAAAGTTGACGGTTGGCTTGAAACCAGGTGTCATGAAGCCTTCCAAACAAACGTTATCGTAACATATGTGGATACTTTTTGGAGCTTCCTTGCTGCTGTAATAATGCTGCACAAGAAACGGATAATTGTTCGCTATCATACTCTTTGCATCCAAATCACGACAATATATATCATGTCGCGAGCAAATGGCGAGTATCAAATGGTTACTCATGACCGTCGGTACTCGGTTAACGATGTACAACACATTCACGTAAATGTCGTCGTCAACGAGAAACGACGAGCGAACAGTCGTACCATGAAACGAAAACGGGTTTGTGATTTCACTTGAGAATCCTTCCCGATAACTCGGATAAACGGTGCCGAGAGGTAATCTTGATTTGCCGTGAACGATTTCATTCGTAGACCGCACGAGTCTCCATTTGCTGTAATTTTCTGAAAATCCGGCAACCGATAGAACAGCGCTTTTCGATCGTAATGATTCAAGTGGTTTTCCTTTCAGACTTTGACCGTCTTCAAGCGAGCGTAGTAAAATGCGATCGATATTGTTCGGCACCGTTATTTCATTTCTCGATGGCATGACATCACTAACGAAATTCAAAATAATCGTTATCATAAGTAGTAAAGATAATACCTTCATTTTCGATTGGCTGTATATAGTTTTGTTATCAGAAGTCTTTATAAGCGCATTTCCTAATCAATTTTATTTTTAGCGCTTTACCAGACCAATACGTAGAAAATTCTGAGAAATATGATATTTTTGTGTTAGCACAGGTTGTACATACTTGTTTTTGCGTTTAATTTAACTTTTTGATAAAGAAAAGTTAGGCAAAAAGTTTTGCCGCTAAATGGGATAAAAGTACTGGGAACGAGGGTGCTAATTTTTACATCTGCAACGAGTTGAGTTTTTCGTTAAGAAAATACTTTTTGAAAAAAAGAAAATTGTAGAAAATATAGGCAAAATAATTTTGTGCCACTGCAATCAGTCCTAGCCCTACAAAAGGTCCCCAGAAATTTGCGTATCCCTGCATAAACAAATATACCCCCTCCCCCTAACTACCATTTCAAAATGTTCAACCTCTAGTGATTTAGAATTGGTGGAAAGAAAATATATGGGTCGATTGAGAAATATCCGATGAGTGAGTTTATCATATTGGGTCGGATGATAATTGTTCAAACGGGTCGGAAAATATACAGTTATTCGATAGTTGTTCGTTGGATATTACGATTTATTTAGTGGAGATAAGTTATATAACATAACATAACATAATGTATTTCATCAAAAGGATAAATATAATATTCAATCCTGTGTAAGGTAAATCATTTTACTGATTCAGATCGCATTCGTTGCGTTGAAACACAATTTCTGTCAATATCTTTCAAGCTTGTTTTTAAAAGCATTCGCATTGGCAGCTTCGACAATAGCTACCCATGGCCTCCTTTACTTACAAGTGTAGGAGGCCATGAGCTACCAGAAGTGAGTTCCAATCGTTTACCACACGTGGGGGTTTCTTACCAATATGCATTACTTTACTTCTAGTCACCTTAAAGGTTGAAACCAGTTACACGTACTTGTAAGATCACTTTGCAATGAAATGTTATCATTTATAATGGCTTTTTAACTTTATAACTTGCCATCACCAGCCAAGAGTTTACACATGTTTTCCATCATTTCTGACATATCATTAATGAATATGACAAACAGTAGTGGGTCAATGACAGATCCTTGTGGGATACCACTTACCACTTTTAACCATTTTTGAGAAATTGACTCACACTGACAGATTGTATATCCGGCGAGTTTTATATCAACGAATTACATTTACAATCAAAATGTGACTGAAATGGCAGTTTTGTATGATGAAAAAGCAACAATTTCTTCACGGTCCGTCGGAATCTCCTCCACCTGCCTGACAAAAATTGTCCCTCGTAATGTTGAATTACATACCAATAAGTAGAAAATTCTGATAAGTATGATATTTTGTGTTAGCACAGTTGTACATACTTGCGTTTAATGTAACTTTTTGATACAGAAATGTTTAACTAATAGAAAATATCGGGTGGCTGCGATATTTTTTTTCAAAAAAAAATGAAAATTAAATCATGTCACCTAAACACTTTTTTACCGGTATTTCTAAACGTGTTTATTAACGTATGTGCTGACAAAAAAAAAGTTTATTTTTTTGTAAATTCTCATAGTTAATATTATTTATGGTTTACTAATTTATTGGGGTTGGACCACCAACGGAGTATGACTTCGACACAATGAACAACTACACTATTCTATCTTCCAGAACACCAGAAAAAAGTCCTAAGAAAAATTCAATGCTTTTCACGGCTTTTTGATCCATCCAGTATGAAAAAGGCGATGGAAAAACCCCTAGAAAAAAGTGCACTTTTAAATTGTTCAGATTAAAAAATGAATTATATAGCTGGATTAAGCATGAAAAGTAGATAAAAAAGGTATGGTTTGCTGGGACTGGGATTGCCAAAAAAAAATAATTAGGTTCCAACATTGAATTTTTCTTATGACTTTTTTTGGGGGTTGTAAAAATACCTTTGACTTCGAGAAAAAAACGGATAAACAAACTTTTGCAATTTGTTGCAGGTTAGATTATATGTGAGCTTAATTTGACTGAACTATGGTAGTATCCATCCCACCCAAGAGAAAGCAAAAAGAGTAAATTTTCTAAAAAAAAATTCTATCTTTGAATGTAGAACACTATTAATGAATGCGTTTTAAATATTTTTATTACAGTAAAAATCTAGAAAAATAAATATATACTACTTCACTGCTTTGATATGATACAAAATATCTCTATGGATCGTCTCCAAATAGTGGCGATCAAAAAAGATCAAAATATGTTATTATTAGGAATTTTATTGGATCGTTTTCGTCTGAAAATAATTTTGAATACTCAAATTATAACTCAAATTTTGATAAAATTTTGATATTCTTTTTGATGAAAGTAAGAAAAGTTACAGGAAATTTCGGACACTTATATTTCGAACATTTAAATTTCGTACGCAATTCCAGTGCGATATCTCGAAATTTACAGAACTAATGAGAATTATTAAAATGTCAAATTCCCTAATAAACAAGAGCCTTATTTCACAAAAAAAAATCTTGAAAGAAAGAGGGCCATAATAAATGCCTTTAGGGCAGAAAAACTACTTTTAGAAAAATATTTACAGGACTTTTTTTAAGTTTTTCCTAACACCTTTGAAACACAGATATAACAATATAGAAAAATCTAGACACACAACAGCCATGGTTAACTTCAATTACTTTTACCAACAATCTTTACAGTAATACTACTTCCATCTTCGAGATTTATATCAACTAAACCGTGAGAAACTGTATTTGCAACTTGTGGCGAGAAATATATTGGCACCCGAAGGTAATGTTTTGCTCTCAATGTCAGTGTTGTGTGATCGATATTAAACGGTGCTTTAAAACCTGTTAGTTCAACTTTTTGTACTCGTTCGCTACGGTTGCACAAACGGAATGACATGGAGTTCTTCTCACCAACATTTGTTTGAGGAAACGTAACTAAACTATCTTTAACAATAACTGAACGATTTTTATCAATAATTTTCTTACAAGTAACACTATTATAAGAGCCGTTTATTCCTAATTTAGTTGGCTCTTTAATAGAATTGTTTTTTATTCTCTCTGATGGTTCATTAGAATTATATCCAAGTCCGTTCACTTCAAGTCGAACTTTAGATTTTGATATTCTTTCACTCGATACTTCGATTTCCCAATACTGGGAGTACATTCCCTCTGCGCGAGGATTGAATGATACAGATAATTTCATACTTTCTTTAGCACCTAGTGTACCAGATTGTTTCGAAAATCGAAATGCAGTGTAAGTAACACGAGTTATAGTACTATTACCATCAAGACTTTTACAATACGGAGGTGCAATCGAGATTAAATTCCATTCACATGGAACATTGTACCGATTGGCGATATTCACAATGGATTCAGTTGCAACTCCTACATTTGTCTTTGAAAACTCTAAAATGTGAGGATTTAACGTGATATGTTGATCGGTTGTCTTTTCATTACTCTTACTGAGATGAGGAATAATAGAAATATCATTAGGAAACATTTCGACCATTTCATTTGGTGGAAGCATTGGAGATTGTAAGGAAACAGAATCAGCACAGATTTCGACTTCAATGCCTTTTTGTTCTCCATTACAGAGAACGTACAGATTTCCTTTCCATGGAAGATCTTCAGAAGCTAAGAACGATGTTTTTGCATTTACCTTTATGACAAGTTGACTACGAGGAGGAATCTTCTCTTTACATGGAGTGATAACTAATGTTTGGCCAGGCCAAATAAATTCAAACAAGATAACCTTGTGAGAATAATTCAGGATTTTAAGTTTTGCAGATGAGCCATCCTCAGTCGAATTAAGGACAATCTTTTCAGGTGAAACAGCCCAAATTTTATTCGATTCGTTTTCTTTGTTCATGCTAGTTTTAAGTTTTTGTGCAGGAGTTGCATGAACTAACATTTCTTGCATATCGTCTTGTGAAGTTTGTTTTGAGGGCTCTGAAGGGTATCTAGCAACAAGAGCAATAATCGTCTTATCAAGACATGCATCAAGGAAATTGTTCCAATCAGAAACCATTGTATAGGAAACTTCTTCCTTCACATTTTCTTCGTTTGTAAATGGTGTGTCTAGATTCTTCAGAATTTGATTACCATGAATACCTTTTATATGTTTTCTGTAAGTTTTTCGCAGAACTTCATCGCCTGAATATATTACTAAATGAGCACTTGTGTATGAGCCTTCCTGTAACTTCTTTGCATGATCTTGAAGGGGTTGATAACTTAATGTAATTTGTGTTGATACCTTTTCTTTTAATACAAAATTATTTGGAGTTATACAAACATGTGTATCAGGATATTCAAGCCTAGCAGTGATATCTGAATAACATTTGATCGAAATAAATGCAGCTCTGGAACCGCTATTTCGAAGCATAAGATTCATCACATTCTTTTTACCTAAGTACACCTCATCCATATCAATCCAATATTGATTTCTTAAATTATTAGCACCACTTATATCTAACTGTGATTTTCCACCATACCCTGAAAGTGGTATGACGAATTTGTTCATTCCATCGAGTGTCCGTAAAACTAAAGAGCTATTTGCCATGTGTAGGTATGTTGGTACAAAGAGAATATGAATAGGAAGTTCCCCTTTAGGGCCAATGACAGCTTCAAATTTATTCAAATCCTTTTGAGAAAAATTGACATCTTTTACAATTTGAAAATTTGAATTGTCACCTGCAATATTTAAGCTTAATTGGATGCTTTCATTGTCAGAACTATTGCGTAGAATAAGTTTTTGTTGTTGAGATTGTCCGATTGAAACACCAGCCCAATTGAGTGCATGTGTATTGCATAATAAATTTGACTTCTTGCTTTTTGATACAGTTGGAACAGCCTTAGATGATTTTCCTTTCAAAGTCCATTCATACTCATCACCATCAGGTAAAATTGAAACTTTTAAAATGCTTTCGACATATGCTGGAACATCAGGTGAAAACAAAATTTTAACTTCACTTTCTTCACCAGGCTGAAGTTTCAATTGTGATGGTGATGCTGTAAAAAAATCTGATAAACCACAAATATCAATGGAGAGTGATAATGTTAAATTGCCTGCATTACGTAATGGAATAACTTCTTTACTTTGAGTTCCTTCAGCACAAGATAAGCAAATAGGTTGCAAGGTTCGTAAAGAATGCAACCGTAAATATCCAACCATGGCCTTAATCAAAACACGACTTATAGAGAAGATATGCTCAGTTGCTGTTTTGATATCAAGTTGACATGACAGTTCTTCTGGTGATCTCAGATTTTGCTGTTTCTGTGACTCAGATGGACGACGAGGAGCTTGAAATTTTATGGTAACGACAGTGGGTGTCAATGGAATGCTTCCATCAACAGTTCCTTTGATAACAGCTAATGATTGCTGCGGATTACCATCAACAGAAGCTACATTCAGACTATTTTCAAATGTGAATCCTACAGAAGATTGGCTAGATGATATTGCAAGTCTAACAGTGATATCAGCTTTGCCTTTATTCAAAATCTTCAATTCCCTTGAAGAAAATGTTCCATAAGAAACTTCGCCAAAATCTACACATTTCTCATCTCCTAATAGTACCTCCAAATCAGGTATTTCACAACTTCCCTCAATAGTTAACAATTTAGGCAACCTTGGCCAATTCACATTTGCATCTTCACAATCAACAAGGGGACCAGCAAGTAATTCAACTTTCATCATAAAAGTTCCAGTTTGTTTAGGAAGAAATTTGATTTTGATTTCCTCTGATGAATTTGGACCAACAACAACTTTACTTGGATTGATGATAAACGGATATGTATGATGATCACTATTTTCACATCCATTATAAGCAAAAAATATAATATTGAAATGTATTTGAACCCAGCAACAATTTGAATTATATATTTTAAAGATCCTAGTCGTTTTTTCTCCAAGACAGCAAAAACTGAAGCTTATATTTGGCGAATAGGAGAGTCCATCATTCAAATTCACATTCATGTGACGTGGAACAGCACAGGTGTAAAGCATAGAAGAATCAACACCTGAAGTTGAAGGTTGTCGTGAGTTTGATGAGCTTGTATGAGAACTATTTACTTGATAAGGTGTTACTGCTGCCAATTTGAATGTATTATTTCCTTTCTGTGATGAAGGAATTCGATTAAAACTCTCCCTGTCTACTGAAGGGTACAGAGTGTGATAAAGGTTATCAGATGTAGAATTTTCATTGTAAAGAGGTATATTTGGTACTGTGGTAACAGTGTGCATAGGTGTGGCATAATGACCATCAAAATCAGAAGCAACAGGATTGCAAGAACTAAAGGAATTAGGACAGCTCATTTTCTTACCACTGCTGCTCTCTTTCCTAAACATAGTTGGTTCATTCTTCTCACCTGAAAATACAGGAATGTTTTCTTTTGACATTATTTGGAGTACTCGATAAACAATTGAGGCATCACTACCAGTCAACGAAGCAATTACTTTTGAGAGTGATTCCATTTGAGTGTTTTCCATTCCAACAATACTTACCCTTCTTTCACGAATACTGTTCATTAACGCACCAGCTTCTTGTTTGCAAATCGGAATTGAAAACGATTCATTCAAAGGGCTATCAATATTTGAAGGAAAGTTCTTGATATTTGCGCTTTGTGCCGATTTTCTGTTGGAAGGAATTTCAGGATGCCTGAATTCAATAGATGCAGCATGTGAGCTTGAAATGACATGCTCTTGAAACGATTGTCTTGATGACATTGGTTCAACAAACTGCCGATTACTATCCTTTTGGATATAAGTTTCATTCTTTGCAAGAGGGACAGAAATTAATTGATCTGTTTCTTCAATCAGTTTGACAGGAGAGCATTTGTCTGGTGAGCTAATAAGAGTAGCATCTGTAAATTTGGGTCTATTGTTACCTACTTTGCCAATTGATTTTCCTAGATCATGTGATTTGACTTTAAAATAACGACTTACATTTCCATCGCTATTAGATGAACATACAGAGGGAAGTAAATCAGGATTGATGCGCATGTTGTCTGTTCGCACTGACCATTCAGAAACACCAGATGTTTCATGGTCATTCACAATAGTGTCATTATTCTCAGCGACAGCTTTTTCATCTTCTTCAAGCATACATTCAAAGTCTTGATTATTAACTTCAAAATCATCTGCTACATTACCAATACTAAAACTACCAAATATATCATCACCATTCTTATACTGTGAATTCTTTTCTATCCAATTAGATACATTTTTACCATCACTTGTTTCGATAAAATCATGATTTGGTGAAATTTCATTCAATAGAATACTTCCTTCATCTTGAAAATCTTCAAGGCACATTGTTCTTGATTCTGCTTCAGGACTATTATCACTAAACGTACTTGCAGCGAGAAATGGAGTACTAGCAGCTAGGAAGTAACGCGACGATAAACGAGACTCTTGTTCTTCAAAAGGTGAAGGAGTAACATTTAATTTATTAATTGGGTCTTCCATCAAAGTTAAAGATAACTTTTCATCACTAAAGCTTATTCCATGAGTAGAAGCTAGATTTGGACTAGGGGCAAATTGAACTTGTTTTGCTACTATGTCAATATTACTTCCTGGACCACCAACTGGTCTTTCTCGACTTGGGGGATGAACTCTCACGTCAGAATCTAATTCACTTGATAAGCTTTTCGCACTAGATTTTAATTTCTTGGTTAAATCTGCATCATCCTCACTATGCCCACTGCTACCATCCCCTCCACCGCCATTTGAAAGTGATATATTTTTTAGAACATGATTGTCTATAGGTTTTCTATCTTCAGGAGGATTCATATTACCAATATGTTTTACAGCTTGTTGATCTAATGAAGTCTTACTTTTATTTCTCACAGATACAACAGAGCCATTGCTTCCAAGAAGTGTTTTCTCATTTTCGCTATCACTGCTACTACCATCAAGATTTGGCCGTTCAATCATAACCTGACCAGCAATTCGCTCAGCATCTCTATTTAGCTCGCTTTGTCTCTGTTTTAATCGATCTTGAAATGGAGAGTTATTGTGTATATCAACACTCAGATTTGTTTCATTCATAGAATTTAACCCAAATCGATTTTTAACGTCTTTTAGAATAATGGAATCCATCTCAGTCTGGTTCATAACAGCTGGTGCTGGACACATAGAATCATTTTCGCTGCTGTCATCATCAAGATACTTAGGTGGGTCTTTCACAAAGAAATCAGCTTTTTTGCTCTTTTTAATCGTACTGAGAAACTGTGTCATATTCTTTTCAATTTCGTCGGTTTGTGATCGCATAAAATTGGCATCAATTTCATTATCATCTAGAGCTTCCAGTTTTGCAAGAGACAAAGTGGATTCATATAACGAGTTTTCAGGACTTAATGGTGTAGCTGACTTTTTAAGAAATTGACTGAAAATGTTGTTATCATCTTCAGATTTTTCAACCTTTTCTTCAGGAAAGTCTAACTTCAATTGTACATTGTTGTGAGGAATGCCAAAATTATTACTTGTTTCAGCATCAGTAAGTTGGAATGATGCAAATCCACTTAAACAAGAAACATCAGCATTACTTTCATTCATGGAATCGTCGTCAATTCCTCCATTAGAAAAATAATCATCGAGTTTTTTGGACATAGTATTCTTAACTTTCCTTGAATACAATAAGGTAAATATCAATGTTTCGACTATCTCGCCCGTTCAGTTCTCTACTTTTAAAATGCCTTCAATAAGTTTTTTGAGGATGATGGAGGAGGTGAATTTTAAGATAAATAGATTGAAGGTTTAATTAAATATTTGAGTCTCTAGCAGAATAAAGAAAGATGGTCACTATAATGCTAACATTTACTCTTCATGACTCGGACACTTTAATTTACCAACTCTATTAATGCCCTCTCTAGTTTTCTTCATATATATCATCGCATGCTTTTTAATCGATATTTTAAACGAATCACGCTTCTGTTTTTATAAATTCATAACAAACTCGCGCGCCAACTTTGCCTGTAACTTTGAATACGTCATTTCTCGTTTAAAACAACGACCCATCGGCTTTTCATTATTCAAGTTTAACAGAGCGAGACAACGAAGAAGTTTAAACTAATAATAAGATTTTGACACTTCCACATAGAAGTGGAGACAATAACAAAGATTTAACTTTTACTTTCAATCAAAATAGAATATGTTTTCTTTTAAAAAACATTTTAAATCGTGATTCCCCAAATCCAAAAGAACGGCACGTCGTTAAAATTGACTGTGAACGCATAAAAATGAAAATTCTATTCGCGCGCAAATTTAAAATTTGTGTCTGATGAGACACAAATAAACAAACAAGACTTTACGCATTGAACGACAATTTCGGAGAGGAAAAATAAAAAAAATAATAAAAGATGAAGAAATAAAAAAGAATAAATGAATAATGCGAAATAATGAAAATGAATGAAATAAAGAACGACGAAAATTCTGAATGTTTTTATCGTGAAAGTATCTCAAAGATATCTCAAAGACAAAGCTTCCAGCTTTCAAGTCAATTTGGATGCCCCTCCTCTCTTTACTTGGCCGGGATGGTATAACTCCACTAACTGATGCCATCAAAAACTGGAATTTGTTTATCACATCTTTTCAAACTATGTCAGTTCTCCCTTAAAAAGCATCTGAACAACTTATTTAGATCAAAATCAATTTTTGGAATGTTTGGACTGTTTCGGCTCACGCTCTATTTTCCAACTTTAGACTCGGACTCAGTCCATTAAGAAATCACAAATTTTGAAGACACCCCTGTCGACACGTGTCTTTGTGGTAATTGGGACTAAGACACGTCTCATTTTAATTTCACCTGTCCCAAAGAGCGCACTTTAGCTGCAGTAGCAGCTAATAATTTAAACCACCTCGCTTGTACTTATACGGTGACAGTTAGTTTATCTGGTAGCCAAAACAGTAGCGTAATAAAAACGGCAACAATAACATTCATTAAGGAGACTAAACGTTTCTCATAGCTTGTCAAACATTTCTAAGCAAGACAAATCCTAACCTTCCCTCGGCTTAATATGTTTTATTATATGTGTGGTCTTAAAAAAGTTTGTTTTTTTTGAAGCTGATGATCTTTTCAATTCAGAGCGAAGTGCTTTTCTTTTAGCGATTTTGTGTGCTTGTTTATATTTCTCTTTCTCACCATTAGCAAAATAATGACATCCATGATCGTATCGGCATTCGCTTTCTTTTTCAACTTACAGTAGGGCTCAGCCCTCTTAAGAGTCACAAACTAAAACACAACTTCGTAGATACTCCGAGTGACATTTGTCTCTGTGGTATCGGAACTGAAGATACTAGACATTTTCTTTTCTCGTGTTCGTTAT
>JAUKPT010004043.1:0-11471 GCA_032273505.1 Nanomia bijuga | reverse complement strand
TTTTGATATTTCTTATAAGGACATACTTTGCTTCATATATCGTGAACTAAACATATTCAGCCCATGTTCATTTTACATAGATAGTTCAGCATCAAATTCCCTATCGATTGATGTATAGGTTTATGCTATTTGAGAAAATCCAATTTGAGTTTAAATGGTGTCCCAATAGAGACCCCCCAAAAATGGAGGTTCCACAGGGACTCTGACACTAGACTTTTTTTTGGTGATTACTGGTTGGAAATTGTTAGCAATTTGTTTGCGGTTTGGCCATTTTCTGACATAGATTGACTGTACTATAGCCATGTAGATAATACGAATATGATATAGCCATTTAAGATCATGCATGAACTTACTTTTAATCCGTATTTTATTGCTCTTAATGTTTTTTCGCAGTATAGTTTTACCCTTAAATTTGCATCACACTAATTCGATTAGTGTGATGCAAAATTGGGGCTTTTTTTTACATTTCCCTCTTCATCTCAGTCATTTATTGGTCTATGGTTTTCTAATTTTGCACAGTGTGAGATACGATTGATATCATTCCGCTTTTGCAAAGTGAATTGAAATGTATAATTGAGGAACAATCTGTTGAGGAGAAACTGTTTTTTTAGGGGTATCTTAAAACCCCCTTTGCGATAATGCATTTTTTCTGAACCTGCAAGACAAAAGTTCTTTCAGTTTATTTCGATGTATATAAGGTCTGTTGTTGTTCCACTTTTAATTCCCAAGCAACTGTTTAAGGCATTTTTCTCAGTTAGGAGTTTATTTTCAATTTTCGATATGTATCCCAATGCCTCAACACTATATAGGAGTGATGCAAAGAAGCATGAATACAAAACTTTAATCTTGATAAAGAACGGAGTTTGATCGTTGTATTCTAACCATGCGTTAAATCTTACTATTCAAATTGGCACGTCTGGCATGTCTGAAATCGTAAATGTGTATATGTTACCTGATGATTTGCGGCCTTGTGAGACTCCGTACTTTGTTGTGATAGGATCTCCAACGGAGTTTCTTCCGACTTTTGATGTATATGAAGTGGATGAGTACATGCTGCTAATTGCACGAACTAATATCTTACCAGCACCTTTCTTCATCATATCTGTAATCATGATCGCTCGGTTCGTAAAATCATATGCTTTTTCAAAAGCTAATAACCGGATAAACAAGTTTTTTTTCGAAATCTTTGCATAGTTTATCAGTAGAAGAAGTGCAAATGTCTGACATATAATCCCTGACCTGATGTGGCAGCTTGTTCCATATTCGGTGTGAACCACGTACAAAATCTCTGATCGATGACGTCATCATATTGTCGACTAAACATTTGACCGATTCCAATTTTGGGTTGTTGATCGTGGCCCTTTTTCTTTATTGGATAGAGTAATTGTTTTTCACATTGTTCCGGTTATTCACCATCAAATATTGATTTGAACAAGTATCACAGAATGTTCCTAATTGATTGTGGTAGAATCTTTGCAATTATTGGGGGTAGACCATCAATTCCAATCCCATTTCCCATATTTTGGCACGCAAGATTAATTTCATCCGAACGAATATTCATATCAGATACCGCTATATTCATTAATTTCTCTTCGAATGTCTGCTAGTACTGTAGATTGGGAGGTCTTCTTTGATTGAAATATACTTTCAAAAAATTGATAAATTTCATGATACGATAATTCATTTCGATTAGCTTCTCTAACATAACCTTTCCAGTCCACCTTACACCATAGCTCTTTAGCATTTTTTTTTACATTTTGCCCAACTTTGATTTACTTTTGTGTTAAATTCTTGGTTCTCTTTTCTTTACGCAATATTTTCGTATCGCATCCATTTTTCTCTGTAATATTCAACTTTTTCTGGATCTTGGGTTGTAGATATGTATGATATGTATGATATGTATGATAGTACACTATAACATTACTAAACACACTAAACACTAAACAAACAAATTGCGCTATTTCGCTGCGAGATACGACAAGTCATATTAACATAAATACATAGAATTTTTGACAGAAGACGCTAGGACGTGAAACGATACGGTTTTATTTTTTCAATAAAACCGGTTATAGTCTGAAAATCTTATAAATCTTATAAATCAGGCAGGAGTATATATAATGTTCAGATTGCAAATTGTTTACGTATGAAAGAGAACAGGTCTTCTCTGTACAGGGAAAGAAGTTTTTTTTTATACTTCTAGACGAGAAAAATATAAAATTGTATTTGAAAATCGACCTTTTTGAGTAAAGGAGAGGTGCTTGCCAATTACATAAGATAAAAAAATTGTATTTTAAGAGCGACCTGCCTGAAAATATGAGAGGTGCCTGTCGGCGGCGCCACCCCTGTAGACCATTTAGTATATGATGATAACCCACAATTAATGGTACTGGTACTGCTGGTCATAGCGCTGAAAGAAAAATTCTGTTCAAAATTGATCCATTTTGGCGTAAATTTTTGGTCTAAATTCTGCTCTGGAATTTGGTGAATATCTTGACTTTTCCTCACTCAATTTGTATTAATTAGCCAGAATGTAGCACTCCCCTTATTCCAATCTGCATAGAAATTACGGTTTAGTACATTAATGTAACTGGATTCTTCTGAGACTGAATATACAGCCCAGATTAAACTACAAATGTTCACATAAAAAAGTGGTTTGCAAAGGGGAGGGGTAAAGGACAGATTTGGGCTGTGAGGAGGTCTTTGCTCAGTATTCTTATCCTGCCTTATATTCGACGGACAAAAGAAACTTTTGGAAGGCGACGAAAGTTTATCAAAAGAAATATTTAGTCGGACACTTTTTAATCTGACATTTCTTTGTCCAATGAAGTATAGTCTGACCAAACGCTGTCAACGAGAATCAAAATGACCTCAGTAAGAAAAAAAAAGTGATTGTCCAAGTCATACAAAAATATGTACCTTTTCTTTTGGAGAATTGAATCAATTTTTTCGTTGTACTTTTTCCTTTCAGCATCTTCCACTTGTCGGAAATACCTCGATTCTATTGGTTCATCCCGCATGTAACCTTGGTCTGGCGGAACGTACTTTAAATCTGAAAGAGAAGGGAAAATCTACTTGAAAATGTCTCAAATTATGTCTCTTCTGTACGATTGTTTTCCACTTATTAGGAAATGGGTCTATCATAAAAAGATAGTACTGACAATACACAGATTAACCGATCAACAGATGCATAAAAATGTTGCATATTACTCTAGGGTAAGAATAATTAGTTGCCAGCCCTTAAATAATACATAGATCGCAAAAAGAATTGTTACTAACTAACCAATATATTTGACTAGTTGATCAAGATAATTTCCTCCCAAAAATTATGATATGTTTTATTCCTTTTTTCTTTTTTTCTTTTATATAAGCATAAAGTTTATAAACATACGCACAGGATCGGGTAAGTTATTTTAACGCCATTCTTACGTTCTACCTCAGTCATCCGAAAGAGCTCTTTTTTTGGTCTGGATCAAGGGATTTTTCTTCTGAATCAAAATAGTTTTTCGTCCAGATTTTGATTCAAAGCCAGCCAGTGTTTTTTCGTCTGGATCGTTATACGGACCTTTTTTATAAGCCGGATCAACTCCCGGATGGAAGTATTAGGATGTATTCTTAAACATAACATAGAACCCGAGCCTTGTTTAATGAAACCTTATCCACTCTTATTTCTTAATTCTTGTAATTTCTTTGTTGGCTCAAGTCATTGCCAAACCTGTCCACTAGTTGATTGCTTGTCATTTTTTGAAAAATATGAAGCATATAGAAAAGAATGTGAGATTTCTTATTGCACCATTGGCTCAGTGGGTTAGGTTTAAGGTTTCGTAATGGAACAAACCGTGTTCGATCCCTCCTGGAAACACGTAATCTAATCAAACAAATCACTAATACAATGCCCACCACAAATGTTCCCTTGTGCAAGAAGTAGTCCATGCCTTGTGGTGCGTTAAATTCGACAATAGATTCCGTTAAATGTTAAATGTTGTTAAATATGTCGTAAAATGTTGATCCACCCCCGTTCCTAGAGCTTAATATATACTGTCTATATCGGGAATGTCTATGTAAATGGATGAAAATGATAAAAAAAAGAAAGCACCTACTTGATGAATAAGGAGCTCTTCCATTCTTCATGCTGGGAGCACTGTGTCCCCTCGCCGTTGTTCTCAATGGGGGAAGGTAGGCTTCTGGTGAGACGGTATGACGATTCGAGTCGAATGCTGGACGCAAGTCTGAAAAAAGAAGAAGAAAACAGTACAGCTACACAGAACGGAAACCATCTTTAACTCTCAATTGTGGTTATGTACGACAGCATGAGATTTCTACCCAATATGTCAATAGTAATTTTGTTTAGATTGGAGTGAATGAGGTGACCTTCTTGTTAGCTCTCTTTTCGAACCTGGTCAGATCTTGTTGTGACAGTCAAGGTGTTACCTCTCACGTCTTAATGGATCTCACCTTTTTCAGACCTTTTTGAACTGAGACCTGAGACTGTTTATCAGGGCTAATTGTAAAGAAATTAAGGTTTCGATCAGGCTGATCAGCAGTTCGATCATAATGAAGTTAGACGTTGATGGAAGGAATCTGGTTTTCTCACAACACTCAAAATGGTGTAAATTTTGACTCCCTAACCCTAACCTTCGTAAGAAGAAAAATATTTACTCCTATCATTGTTGATCGGCCATTATATTAATCTGGAAAGATTGTGCGGCACAGAAGGTCGAGGAGTCAGGCACGATGATTTCGTTGGCTGTTAGCAAGTCATTACGATTTTGGGAGACATTGGTTCGTTTCTGTCACGTTTATTCATTGTAAGTTACCATTTAATTGTCAATAATGGCAGTTAGTACTCTAAGGAAGCGAGGGATAAATAACTCGTCGGTATCTTTCCACATTTGCCCGGAATCTTCTGGAATCTTTCAGAATTTTGCGAGATCCTTAAGTTTATGGGGGTCTTCAAAATCATCCAGATCTTTCGGAATCTTCAGAATATCGTCCCAAAAACTCGAGCTATTTACCCCTCGCAAAGAAGGACCCATTTCCATAGCTGAAGTAAACGGTTAAATCTCACTCTGATAGAAATCACCAAAAATTATAGAAAAATACGTAGTTCAGCTGACAATTGGCATGCCCTATTTCTGGCCTACGTCCAGAACTTAAAGAAATATTAGTAATGCAAAAAGTAAAATAAATCTAAAGGCTCAAGTAGTGTAAGAACTCTGAGAAAACAAGAATCCTACAGCTTGACAGATTTTCAATAAATTTTCAAATCCAAAAATCGAAATCCAAGCTACAGTACACAGTCCCTAAAAGTCTAAAATTGATGCAAGAATATAACAAGAATATAAGTTAAAAAAATGAAATTTATTTCATAAAAAATAAACGACGTTTAACGAGTTAAATAGTCTTATCTACAAAAAATATACTTAAATATTAAAAAATTGTTTTAAAAAATACTACTGAAATCCCAAATATTCTATCATACAAAAAGAGCTAAATGCAATACCAAAGTAAAAAAGGAGGTACCAGAGGTACATTACAAATAATAAAGTTTATTTACAAGTAAAGTATAAAAATTGCCTAGTTAAAAACGCACCAATACATAAACACTACTTCAAAATTATGAATATAAATACTTAGATATGCGCATTGACTTCTTATAATTTCCGACATCAATGGATTTGCCAAAGCAGGGGTCAATTGGAAAGCAATTGAGAGGCACGGGGAAGAAAATGGGCACTACATTTTTAGCACTTAGGCTCCAGTACTAAAAATAAATTCGTATAATTCTCCAATTCTTCATTCTAGAGCATTTTGGAGCTCAGAAATTCAAAACCATGGCCAAGGTATTTACTAAGACATCTAAAAATTCTCTTGTATCAAAGTGGACGTAATGCATAAAAAGCTTAGTAAAGATTAGAAACTAATTTTGTAGATCTCTTCGCAAATGTGGTGGTGGGTAGAAAATATAAGGGGTAAAACCGTTGCTGTTGCCAAAATAAACTTGGTTCAAGTGCCCAGGGGGTAGTTCACATATCTGGGTAGAGATGACACAAAATCATATCCATTTCTGATTTTCTGAAATGAAAATAAAGAATGTGGTCGTTACACGATGGATTGTGTCCAACAGGGGAGGGAGTGCAATTCTGAGCACGCGAGCAGGAAGGAAAGCTGTTTGTCAGAAAGGTTTCTCTTATCTCGTATAAATCCCATCCTACCCCAACCGATCCCTAATTCAGATTTTGAATTTCTAGCAAGAAGATAAATTTTGTCGGCTACTGTCTTCATATCATGATTTTATAAAAGAAATAAGTGATGATGGCAAATGTTTATCATCATCAAACTGGAATGTTTTCAGCACATCAGAGATATCAACTTCACGTAAATAAGGGCTCTGTCTACTCATCATGGGAATCCAAGCTCGGTCTATTTGCCCTGTGTAAAAATGAACAACAATAAAATCCTGATTTAACGGAATAGTTTTTATTTCACCAATACAAGGCTGGCCAGGGATATGATGTTCAGGCGAAATATTCATGAGTACCATGTCGCCTATTTTAAGATCCTTATGGCTATAAAAGCTGCGCGTGCTTGAGTCCATTTGTTTCGCGCTACTTTTTGTTTTTATTGGCAGAAATTTTGTTTTTGTCGAGTCACTGAAGCATTTTTTCATATCAACGTCTGTTTTTCGGAGAATATCTCGAATATCCATCTCATTTTTAGTTTCCTTTTTGACTTTTGGTTTGAGTTTCTTTTTAGATATTTTCACAGATTCTGAAGAAGAAAAGGAAGAATCAGAAATTCTCCTATTTTCAGTCTTCTTCACTGAACGCTCAGTCTTGAATTTGTCAGTTAATGAAGAATTTACCCTCGAGTAATTATGTCTAGCATGTTCAACTCTTGAAGTGATTTCTCTACTCTTTGGTTGTATAGTTTTCTCACGAGGGAAAGATGTAGAATTCTTGACAGAAATGGGTTTTGAGTCTTTCTTCTCATCATTTTCAGATGAATCTTGATTGATTTCTGCTTTTCTGATACTTAACGAAATACTTATCAATTCATTCTTTTCTTCTTCTTGTTCAATTTCCTTCTCGTTTTTATCAATCTCATACTCGCCACTGGGTGAGGAAGGCTGGATATTGCCAGAGTTGACTGGATTTTTCACTTCTAAAAACAGAAAAAAGAAGTTAAAAAGTAGGTTTATTGTTTTAAAATACTCGTGAAAATTTAGTTTTTAAATTGAAAAACCAGTCAACTCCAACTTTAATTTGCATTATTAAGGATTCAGAATGGATTGAAAAGTTATCGAATGAAATATATTCTCTGGAGAGAAAAAATCACCCGTTAAAATAATACACGCTTTCCTTTTTATAAGAATAGTGTTTTTTGGGTTTAAGATGAATATTCTTAACTTTTTGGCTAAATTCATCCTGGTTTATTCTTAGAATATTCTTAGTATATACATCATGAATATGAGGAAGGTAATTAAAGATTATGCTCTAGATTTTTTAATCCTATTAAATTTTTAGTAAAAGCAAATAAAAACGAACTTCAAAAAGAAAAAAATTCTTAAGGAAAATTTAAGATGACGATATTCTTAGCATATTCTTAACATTTTGACTGTTTATAAATGAAAAAAGCGTGTATAACGTAAAACATGAATAATTTATAATATATATAATATAATAAGGGGCTCAGTTTGCACCATGGCTTATATATTTCTTTTTTAATGAATAAAAAAGATGAAAAAGAAAAAGAGAAAAAAACCCAGCTCTTATAAGCCGGAATTAGATGATAGTGACACGAGAAAAACCGTAGCAAATTCTTGGAAATGCGAGTTAAAAGTTTAAACTATTTGTCACTCCAGTAGAGGGGACAAGATGTTTAGAAATGAGCTTTCATTCGTATAAATAATTACAAAATTACACATTGGTGCAAAATTTCGAAAAGTTTCGTAGTTGCAAACAAGGGACAATCAGCTATGGGCAAAATTAAGCTTCCCTTTGGAAATGGACCACCCCATTCCACCATCCCCCTCTAAAGTTAATGCATGGTTATAGTAAGGTTTAAAGACTAACAATTTGCAAGTATGTACTTTATTCAAAAGATATTCAAAATGATTGAGCAATAGAAAATACAAAAACTAATACTTATAATGTAGATTATGCTTTAAACTGCACTGAGGACATACTTTTGAATATACCTTCGCTTAAAAAAGATATTTTCTGTAACTTGACAAAGTCAACGCAACGAAAATATATTTAATGTTGTCAAAACATTAAATCTTATCTTTTATTATTTTGCGAGATTTAAAGCATGGGAAACCGATAGTGCTAAAGCCTTCCTTAAATTTTAAATTCTTAATACATTATTTGATGGTATAAAATTGAAAAAACAAACAGGTTAAAATGATGGAGGCACTTAACTGAAATTTTTTCCATGATGTAATGGCCTGTTATTATAGGTTGATTCCAACTAAATTTTATTTTCAATTCTAAAAAACAGACTTTTCCAGAACTTGACCCCTCCCTTATGTCATAAATATTTTTCTTTCGGTGACTTTTAATATAAGACACCTTCTGACAAATTTTGGTTTTTATAAGACAAATGGTTCTGGCTCAGTGGTGCAAAATTGGGGCTTGAGTCAAAAAATCCTATATTTTCCCATATAAAAGCCTAAAATACGTCAATGGCTATAAAATATGTTTAGATTATTCATTCAACTTTATAATTGGACACGATTAAGATATTGCTAAAAGAAAGCATTGGGCAAAGTTTTATGAAAATCCGACGCTGTGATGTCATTTTACGACGTTGTGACGTCATAAGAAATATGTAACAAATGCTGGCATAAAAAAGTGCTGATGTCATCAAAAATGAGTTTAATCATTTTACAAAATAAGCCCTACTGATAGGGCCATACAAAATAGGGTTGAACCAGATTTTTCCAAAAGGAGTAACAATTTGGCTTTTTCTTCCAGACTTTTTAAAGTTCCATCAAAAGAGTTCATTTGTGTTGTTTCAGTGTTAGTAAGATACAAAATAATAATTACTATATGGTGTTGATAAAAATGTGACTTACCAGATTCAATTTCAAAACTAATTTCTTCTTCATCTTTTTCATCAGCATCTTCTGCAAAATAAGAAAACAACTATTGGTTTTTTGCTCTATTCTTTTGATATAATATTTGCTAATTCAGAGGATGGGTTTACTTGATCTATGCACCTTATAAGCATTGCAATTAATGGTTAGGAATTGCTGCCAAAAATAAATCATTACCATAGGTAAATTTAGTTATGAGCATATTTTCAAAATGCTACTCAACAGTAACACTGCTAAAACACAAACTAAAGAACATCAAGGGGATTTTTTGGCTTAAAAGACTAAATAACTACTGAGAATTTTGAATATTATCATCAAAGAAAAGCATATATTGATCAAATAATCTAACAGGAGAAAAATATTCCCTTTCATGAAAATAGTAGATTAGCACCCAACCCAAAAAGAATATTTGAGAGGACCTGACAAAGAAATTCAGCCCTGGGACC
This sequence comes from Nanomia bijuga, assembly GCA_032273505.1. Lineage (NCBI taxonomy): Eukaryota > Metazoa > Cnidaria > Hydrozoa > Siphonophorae > Agalmatidae > Nanomia > Nanomia bijuga. The sequence goes on along the minus strand of JAUKPT010004043.1, from coordinate 1,928 downwards.
TAATTTCTTCACAGTTCTGGGCCAGACTTCCTTCTTTGAGGGGACCATTGTTGTTATTCATAGATCAGGGGGCTGACCTTCCACTGACAAAAGCTGTAACAGATGAAAAATAAATATGCTTCCTGTCACAAGTAATCTTTCTCCTAGTTTTTGTGGAATAAAAAAAGTTCTCAGAAGTAAACTTTTCGCCCTTTTAATTACTGACGCTGCAAGAGTATCTTTGGGGGGACCACTAATTGTCTCGGAGTTGGACGGAACTAATTTCTGGGGGGACCTAAAATCTTTGGGCTCAAACCCACTTACCGACTATGAGAAATAGTCCAAACAAATGGAAAGATAATTGATAAGAACTCACCTCTCAAATCCAATTTACAAACTTGGCAACTGAGATTGTATTGTTCAATTAGATATTTCAAGATAACCTAGGAAAAAATGGAGTTTAGCAATAAAAAAAATCCAACTAAGTAAATGATAAATTAATTAGTAGTTTCTGGTTTGGTTTTCCCAGGAAAACATGCACCCATGCACATTTTTTTTAATTTTCATCATGATTTTTATGAATTTGTGTGAATTTGTGTGAAAATGCATGAAAATGTTTTAATCATTTCTTTTTCTTTAATTCTTTCTTAAAAACGAAATCTTTTTAAAGAATCAGTGACAGTTAATACCTGAAAATGGACAGATAGACTCTTGTATTTCATTGCATTTATTTATTTACTTATTTACTGATTTATTTATTTTTGGTCTTGTTTTATTATTTATCATATACTAATTAACTATCAAACTTTTAATTTGACATCTACCCTAAAGGAAGAAATTTTCACAGGAAGAAATTTTCTCAACATAATTAAATTCTGTAAAATTAATACTTTTGACCCTCACTCATTCATGAAATTAAATTTAACTTGATTAATCCTGAGATGGATTAATCATTCAACAAGAACATTTATGGGAGATGTAAAAAACATGCAACCAATTAACCAACAGTTACAGGTAAGAGAAGGTTCAAGTATGACTATTAGAAAATTTTAAAGAAAGTAATTTTGTTCCACATGAAAAAATTATGAAAACAGAATACAAAAATCTTATAACTTGAGCGTACACTAATTTTCGTGTGTACAAATTTTCGTGAATTTCACACATTTTGGCCTAATACAGGCTAAAAATATGTTTAGAACTGATTCACAAAAATTAATTTACATTTAATACAATTAAATATGGTTAATAGACGGGTACACCTTCGAGGCAGCCATTATCCCTTCCTCGTTAATTCCCGCCAAACCGCTGGCCAATCCATGCCTGTCTATCCTCCCGGCGCCGCACAGCGCATGCGCAGTCACAGCGTTTTCAATACACTGAACCCTAGCTATTCCATCATTCTAGTTTTAGATGTCCTGACGCGCGGTCGTCTATGTATTAATATGTTACAAATTAATATGTTGCAGATAGTCGATAGGAAATTTGACAACGAAACATCGCTACGTAATTGATTATTAGTTTGACGATTAAATTATATACATGCATTGGACTCGACTTATGATCATTATGAATGGATAAATCCGGCTGATAAACGATAGGACCGATCATCGTTAATCCGTTGGTGCTTTGGTATTGCTCTTCGATAATGCCTGTTTTCGTTAATATTCTACTCAAGCTTCATTCGCGAACGAGTATATTAAGTATACAATAATTCATAATTCATAACAAACATCGTCACATTGCTTGTCAACAACACCAACATTGATTCACAATCAAATCGTGCGAACGAATGGAATGCTGGAATTTAATTAATTTTCTGTCGAGTTGTATTGTTTAGAAATGTGGCTTACTCTTATTAATTACCCAGTTTACGTAGCGTTGTACTTACTAACACGTTAATACGACCCTCCATTTTGAGAATTATCAACAGATGAAAGAATTTTCACAAA
>JAUKPT010004042.1:0-11473 GCA_032273505.1 Nanomia bijuga | reverse complement strand
GTATAATATAATGCCTTCATACAACAACAGACCTACAAAACCTGAAGACAGAAATATTTTTCAAAGTTACAACACGAAGATTTCATATTCTCCCAAACATTACAATGGATTTTTTTCCTCTAATTTTAAAGTTTGCTCATCCCAAACATGGTCAAAATTGATTAAATATCAAGTACTTATAATTGATTTAAAATTATATAAAAACAAGAAGAAAAGTTGGCACAAGGCATTCTTTGAAAATATCTTTATTGAAAAGAAAGTTTACCTTAATGTAATAATACATATATACCGGCTGAGCCAAAAAAAAGTATACAAGATTGACACTATTGCTAGCCAGCTATTTATCATAAAGAAACAACTTATGAGATAATAAAACAGGAAGGTCTAACTTATATTTTGACAGGTCATATATCAAATTTGGCCAGAAACTTCCAGAGTTATATCGATTCAAAGAAAAGATGCACAATCGATGAAAAATTAAATTTGATTGTTATACTAATCTCTCCAATTGGGAGAACCCTTTTTAACAACCTTATAACGAATATTTTAAATGTACCAACAAGAAAATATTCGACCTAGGGACCCAGAACAATCCCTTGGTCGGTCAAACTAACCCAGACCATAACCTTAATATTCTTTTTGTAAAATTCCACTTAATGATCATCAGGACGACCACTAGCATGATCGGCATATTTCTCTAAATTTCTAATTTTAACTTTTGAATTCAGGGAAAATGTGGCTTCACCAGATGTTATCACATCAAGAAAATTAAGATTTTCTATTATGTCTTTACTAAACCAATGAAAAAATGTCAATTGCTATCAAAAACTATTTGTAAACTTAATAGATTTTTGCATCTTTTTGTGAGTACATTTTTTTCTTTAAATCAATATAACTTTGGAAGTTTTTGGCCAATTTTGATGACCCATCAAAAGTCAAGTTAGACCTTCACCCTACTAGTGCCGCCTAGCCCGTTTCTTTATAATCAAAAGCTGGCTACCAATAAAGTGTCAATCTTGTTTACTCTTTTTGGTGCACCTGGTAGAACAAACACTACAAGTAAATCATAACTGTTTATATACATAGTGATAGGAGACTCTTCAAAAAAAGTGCAAATAAGATAGTTTGTAATACAAAGCGGCGTCATTATGAAATATCTTGAATTCCTTAAATTTTGTATAAGTGTAAATATAGTAAAAACTCTTTATTAGTCCTTCAAAATATAATCTTGACAAAGTACTTAATAAAAGGCAAATTTTCGAAATAGAAATGTCCCAGAACATGAATAATAATTTTAGACGTTAGGAAAGAAAATGAAAATTACAATTCTTCAATGGGAATTTATAAAAAGGAGAATACTTCCCCTTTTTAGAACGGATAATAATGGAATGGAATAGGGGTTTGTAAAGAGCATAGTCAATAGTTAATATTTTAGATGAATGCACCGTTCCCAGGAGGGAGAAATGGATAATGGAAAACAGAATTAGAGAGTTAGGGATTAGGGATTAGCAAGACTTTTCTTTGATTGCTGTCTGTGTACAAACCTGGAACAAAAAACACCGAAACTAAGATCACAATCTAAAATCAAAGAGCAACAAAATGATTCCATACATACTTCTCAAGCTAACATTCAGTGACATTCCTTCTTTTTCATTCCGTCCAATACAAAGTGGAACAAAGTACATTTAAAGACTTCATATTAGGATTATTTACATAACAAATGTATACCAGAAGTGTCTTTTATATGCAAAATCTTCACAAAGTTGTACGAAGCAAAGTGAAAATATTTATACCACATTTTACTCTTTAAAGTCTTATTACGAAATGAGACTTGATTTGGATTATTATGAATTAGAACGAAAACATGAAGCCCTGCCTAAAACGAACTCATCTTAGAAAATTGAAAACTTCATGAATTTTGAAATGAAGCTGTATAAGAAAGAAAATATGTAAAATATTGTTTTGAAGGTACATATCAGGTAAAAGGTTTGGTAAACAATTCGCTTGTATGTTGTACAACGCTTGGAGTCACACAAAATAACTTTATAATAAATTGTTTTGCCTAGAAAGAAGAATTTCGAAACATTTCTTAATAATGCAAAATCTTAAATCTTCATCGTCAGTGCAGCTAATCAAAATTGAAATGTGATCCTTGATTAGGATCAGGTTAGTACCCTTCATCAATTTACCAAGGACAACCGTTGACCCAAGAGAACTATATGGAGATGGTATCTATTCTACAGGTTCATGATTTTTATTGTGAAAGATGATATCTAAAATAATGTGCGTTGAATAATTTGATCGTTGAGTTAATGAAAAGTAAATACAATGTCAAGTTGCTTTTTGCAGGACTTGGTGTAAATACAAAAGTTGTAGATATTGATATAAAATCTAAATATGGAAAATGAGCAAAATTTTGGTCATTTTTGACCAAATGACCAAAACCTCGATTTTGGCCTGATTTGGATTTAAAAGCCAATATGAGAATTATGTGCAAAAACTAAGAAATCCTTAGAGTGGATTTCTTGCAAAAGTGATTAATAACTAACTTATTTCTAATAACAGTATTGACTCTATTGGACCGTCCAAACTTCGGGTGTGGAAAAACTGGCTAAATCAAAATCAGAGCTTAGTCTGAGCGTTTTCAAGCTAAGAGAGAATCCCATAAAATGACCAGTGCCATCTAGAAACTTGTCTGAAAAAAATGAGTCAGGAAAGTATAAAACTCGAAGTCAAGATATTACCAGATTTAATGAATCAAGTTCCCCTACTTTCGAATTAGATAAATCCTTAAAGTCATTAAGGAAGCAAAACCAATGCTTTTCAAGAAAAACATATGAAACATAATTATCAATTTTAATATAAATTTCTAAACATAAACAGACCTTTAATTTAGCTATAATTAGGGTATGTCCAGATATTGGACTATATCTATATAAGAACAATTGAAAATGATAAGTAGGTCTTGGCCTACTTTGCTAGAATAGCCCTTGCATAATGTTAGGGATTATCACGAAATCATGGCTAATTTAGCCAATTGATTGGTTGATGATTACATCATCGAGATTCTGATTGGTTCATTAAGAAGTTTTTTTATTCATTTTTAATTTTTAAATTTTACAAATTAGCTTCCTGATGATGTTTTTTCTAACCAATTAAACAGCTAAAATAGCCAAAACTTAATAATTCCTTAGGAACTAAGTACATCCTATTGTGTGTTAAATTTAGGTAAGCGGTTGATAGATAAAACTTCTTTTGTAATTCTCTCGTCATAATCAAGTGCAGACATAATCTGTTAAGAATAACGAAAAAAATCTCTTGAATCTTTAATAAATCATAAATTTGGTGTTAAAGTAGAAGTAGATGGTCCATAGCTCAACAAAAACATTTAAAATACCATACTTTTACCTTCATTCTTGCCAGACGTTTTTCAAAAAATATAAAATAATTTCAACGATAGAATAATATCCTTTCTCATTACTTATTAAGAACAAAGAAACATCGATTTATCTTATCTTGTACCTACTACACTTAATGATCATTCGTGAGAAAAAAAATCATTATTTCAAGGTTATCAAAACGTTCAAAAAAATTGGTTAGTAAGAAAGTGCAATGAAATTATGAGGCAATGTATGTTGAGCAACCATCAGAAATGAGTTGCAAAGAACCATCTTAATGAATCAGACCGAAAATTTCAAAATTTGATTGGATGAAAATTTCACCATGAAGAATTCATGTTTTCACGAATGAAATTATGTCTTTCGTAGTTTTATATGTCCAGATATAACGTCTTAAGAATAAATGCTTGATAAAACCACGAAATGAATAAGGCCTTCAATTTGCCACACCATTAACCACAAAATTATTGTAAAGATTAAGGAAATACATGAAGAGTTTGAAGGTACGCTTTTATCTTTAGAAACAATGGTTTTGAGAATCCAGAATTTGGAGAGTGTATACGGAAAGTTTATTTCCAATAAACCAATTAAATTTTTTGTATGGTAAAAATATGGCATAGAGGTCAGATAAATCTCCTTTAGATGGTTTCTATATACATGTAATTATTTGAACTTAGGACTTGGTAATCTATGACTGTATGAAAAAAAAGATTAAAACTTAGGAATGGATTGATTCAGATAATGTTTTTGCCTGTACAAAATTTTTTTTTTCCTTATAGTTGCTAGGGTTAGGTTTATACAAATAAAAAACAAAAACATGATTTCTATTTTTACCTGAAATACAATGAAAAATGTATCCTTTGAACTGCTTGGTGCTGAAGAAAATATTTGCATTAAGAATAACATTAAAGATGTCATATAATTAAGATTGTCTAGAAATTATTGGAAAATATTGATTTAAGGAAAAAATGTACTCACAAAAAGATGCAAAAATCGATGAAAAATGAGCTATTAAATATACAAACTTTACTTTAGAGCCTTTATTAAAAGTGTCTAGCTTCAGACGAAAATCCAGAAAAATGCATAATAATTAATAACTAATTATTTCAATTACGAAGACAATCTTATAGGACCCGCTTCGACTAGTGTTGGGTTACAAAAAATACTTCTTCTGTAGAATTGTTTAGGAGAAACATACTACCATAATGTCCAGATACATCCCACCCTCAAATAAATGCCCACCCTAGAGGCAAATATATTAAAGCAGGACCTCAAATAATCATGCATTCTCAGAAATTAAGTAATTTGAGGCATTACATTAAAGATAATTTTGTCTTTTGTCATAGTGTATAGGTGGGTTCCAACCCCCTCCTCAAATCCAACTAACCTCTTCTTATTACCCCCCATCCTCTACAAATGCTTCAACCCCCCCCCTCTTCCTTGGGTTGGAAATTTTTGTTTCGCCAAAGTCTCATGCTTCCATGCTTTTTAAACATGTTGCATGAGAATGGAAGACATGATATTGTAATGTCGTTCTAACGTTTCAAACAACATTTTTCCTATATCAATTTTTTAAAAATCTGAATTGATTCTCATAAAAAATAAGCTATTAATGAAATATTTTTCATTTATTTGAAAACAATGAATTTGAAACTCTTACTTAATATTTTTGACGATAAAAATCACCGACCCCCAACCCGCTAACCCCCCTCTTTAAATACAACCCCCCTCCTCAGGTAGCCCCCATTGACTACGCAAAAAAGCTCAACCCCCCTCCCCTCCTTAGCCCATTTTGAGAATTTCCAACCCCTCTCAAACCAGGGGGGGTTACTATACTATACTATACTATAATTGATTGGATGAAAATTACACAAAGAAGATTTATTATCATTTTTAGAATAAGAATATGATTATGAAATGAACAAATCAGATTCTTGATTAGGGATCATCATCATCAAGATTCTAATTGGTTCATCTAAAAATGATATCATAATTTTCGACTTTAAGAAAACATCAAATTGTGAAATTTTCATGATGTAATATTCAACCAATCAATAGTCTAAATAAGACAAATTACAAAAATTACACTGATGATAGAAATGAAAACAGGTCAGGTTCTCTCTGGTTCTTCTTTGTTTTATTCAACTCAGCAAGAGTTTTCGGTTTCATACGAAGCATTTTCTTTGCACTTTTTGATGGTTTATCGATTATTGGTAGATCTATAGAAGATGGAGTTGTCTGATTAAATTCCTTACCAAGATGTTCTGGAGTCACTTGGTATGAAGAGTTAGCAGAGAAAAGTTTGGTCGCGAGTGTAGGAGTTTTAACATCTCTTTTTTCGTTATCTTCACTTCTATTTCTTTTCACGCATGACTTTTTGAGGGGTATTGTTTTTATCATTTTACAATTCAAACATTCGAGCTGTATATATGTTGAATTGTTTTGTTTTTTCTTACGTCTTTTTGACTTGACACGAAAACGAGTCCTATTAGGCCCAAAGTATATTCCACACTGTTGACACTGGTAGTTTTCGTAGATCTTGTCCTGGACTAACCTTTCATCTTTATCGCCTTCATCTTTTAATATTATACTCAATGCCTGCTTGAGATAATAACCTCGCATTGATGGGATATTCTTACCTATGATCGGATCAGCCTTTTGAAAGAAGGCTGATAAAGACATTCTTTCTAAAAAACAACAAAATGAATAAAACGAGACTAATTTGAATCTGTAAACATATTCTAATATGTAATGTGCTGTTTAGAATTTGAATGGTTCATTCACTTCAATTTTTTAGACAGAACACAGAATCATTAAAACACTTTTAAGTACACCAATTTCTTGATATAATTTCCAACTAATAAAACATCAAATTTATTGATAGTTGCAGAGAATTCATAAGAAAGATTTATCCATAATTTGTAGACATTTAGACAGGTCTTATACCCAAATCAGACATATTTTAATAAATGTTTTTTTATCAAAAATAAAATAAACTTTTCCAGAATCGCCTTGCATTCAGAGAGAGAAATAGGGCGAACACCTACATTGGGGGGCCATGGGATACATTTGTCTAAATTTGTCCAGATTTGTCCAAAATCCACCTAAAATTTGCCGACATTTGCAGACTGTTGGCAAATGTCGCTATCTGAGGGGGAAGAGGGGGGGACCTTGTATGCATTGCTGGTAGATGATGTACAAATCCGTTTTGCAAAACAAAACGTCATTGTGATGTTTAAATCAAAAAAACCTCCCCCTCCTCAGACAAACGTCGCATGCAAGCGAAATATGACTTTTAAATAGATGGAATGAACAGCAAAAAAATAAAATTCTTATAATAATCCTTTGAACAGAACGCTGTCATGAAAATACTAAGCTCACTTTATATGATCCATTTCACACTTAATTAATAATGATAATGATATTTTTACCCAACAATTTCTTTGGGGAATACTCAGCTTAAGCTGCTAATTAACGGGACAAACTATGTATAACAAGCAAACCATCAATGGACACACCAACAAGGATTTGTGAACCTGCAAACAGTTGTCAGTAGAATTTGCATACAGATTCAGGAGAAAAGTCCCAGCAATTAAAAGCTGTGCGATTCATTGTTTGCCTTCAATTCTTAGTGAAGGTGAGAGATTTTTGAATAAATTACATTGGCACTCTAATAAAGCTAGTGCTTTATTTACCCATGTTCTGTGACTTGTATTAGGAACAAGGCGGAGTCCTGTATAATAGTATAACTTATCAAACCTTGTTTCATGTGATTTTCAAATAAATCACATTGGCAGCCTCATGGGGTAAATTACTTGAAAAAAAGGCGTACAGGATTTTTGATTTTTTGGATTTGGGATTTTCACGAAAGCGTACAGGATTTTTTAAGTAATTTACCTCTCGAGCAGCCTTATAAAAATAGTGCTTCATCTACCTATGTTCCACAGCGCCATAGTAGGAACAGGGAGGAGTCTCTCCAATGTAATAATATAACTATCAAACCTTGTTTCTTGTGTTTATAGAACAGTAAAGCCAGTCTCGATCTTAAGAAATGTTTGCCTCATTCCCCTCTAACTTCATGCAAAAAGCTAAGAAACCCTTAGAGTATTATTTTTACCTTATTTGGGCATGTTGAGGCATGTTTGAGCAGACATGTGACATCATGAATTATATTTATGACTTCTTCTCATTAAGGTCTACCAAAATATCGACTCATATACCCAAGGGGTTCATGAGATATTTAGATTTAGAAAATTGTGCAATCTGATTGTCTAAGAGCCTTTTTTTAAATATCTTGAGATACAGATTTTTCCCAGACATGCAGTTTTCCCTAAAAGATACAGCACATTTTGCTGAACGATTTTAGGATTAAAAAAATACACATTAATGGACTACTTTGTCAATATGAGGCACTTTAGCCAATTTTTTCCGAAAACCAGATTTTTCCCCAGATATCTGGCTCCATCACATTCTTTCTACTATTGATCCCGAGCACATCTAAATTTGAAGAATTCTAGAATTGTAGTTCTATAAGGAAGTAAAACTCAACTCATGATATTCAAAAAGTAGGGAAGGGAATTGGGAATGAGTAGAAAGGGGATATAAAAAGAAGGTTCGAGAAAAAATATTCGAAATCCAGTGCCATCCCTTAAAAGGGTCCATAAAGAAGAACCAGTCCAGTCCAGTCAAGATTCGAAAATGAATATTATCGATACTAGGAATTGACATTGAATTAATTTAAGTATTATTGGAAGAACAATAGATCAAGGCGACGAATGCCTTCAAATTTAAACTTAAACTGTTGTAATCAGCGTGAGCTTATAGTTTGTCCAAGCACTGTTCTTACTACAGTATTTGGAAAACCATCTCTATCACTAATAATCATAGAAATCTAATCCAGTATTCGAATCAACAAAAAAAAAGATTTCATTTCAAGGCAATGAACATACGCCAACTGTATTTATGGAATAAAGCGAGTAGCTACAATATGTGGTAAAATAATTATGTCCAAGAAGGATTAATTTGAATTCTGTTTTCATGATGAATAAATAGACGCACATACGCACGAAGGTGAATTTGTAAAGTATTATTTTGATTTTTTTGTTTCATTGTTTCATCTTTTCCCCAAGAAGCTAGTAGGTTAAAATCAGATGAAAGAAAATTAGATTTCAAACGTCAAATATGTAACCCCTCCCACCCCCTTACGTAAGCATGACATTTAGTTTTGCAAAACGGATTTGTATGTCCTCCCTAAGGAAGAAACAAACGTTTTCTTGCTTCTCTTTGGGGAATCTGGTCAGAGTGTAGGTAACCTCATATCATTACAAAAGTAATAGTATTTTTAACCTTTTTAAATATTGAATACAACGGTAAATATTCTGGCCAAAATTTCTTATTTCTTTCCCCCACCATTTCTTTATTTTGCTTTATTTCTACCCAGAGTAGCTGATATAATGTGCTAAATTAAGCACTTCTTGTAGTTAAAACAGATTAAAAGAACAAAGCAAAACAAAATATTATATATTGACATCAAAACATTTGGCATCAAAACAAATTAAAAATCTTCATCCTACAGTTAAAACAAAATTATTGAAAGCACTTGGAATAGTGGTTTAAAGATGAATGAGTTAACTTTTCAGCTTGACTTTTGGTTTTAAGGTACAAAAACTTGAGTGGGCTAATAACGATTAGAATAAACTATTAGAATAAAATATATTTTAATCTTAACACTGCAGCTACCCCCCTCCCACCCAAAAAAAGAAAAGAAAACACAGCTATTTTAAAACCTATTTCTGAGAAAGTGTCCGAGCAGGGAAAGAAAGACTACAAATAGAAAAATTTATTAGTAGTAATAATTTCATATCATTGAAGAGATCTTGTAGAGCATTTACAAAGCAATTCTCACAGGCAACACACTCTTCGACTAAATATCTTCATGTTGGTAAAACTATGTATTGTTATAATATAAATTAAACTGCATCTGTTTGGTGAAATGTTTCATCCACAGACATATCCATCCATGTACATCCCGATATCTAAATCTGAATAGATCACCCACATCATTTAAGACTTCTTGTAATATTAATAGATTAATAAACCAGCAACAAAAACAATGCTATATCATGATTTCTTCGCTGTAGGATGGTCAAATATTATCATCATTGCTATTATACAAAAGCAGATAGTCACTACAGAATTAAAGTAAATCAATGTTCTATATTTCGGTGTTAAATTGCCTTCTTGATACCAATAAATAAGCAAAATATTTGACCCACCATTCATGAAAATAACGATTACAAGTAAAAGATTAGAGACAACGAGATGAACAAAAACAGATATAACAGTCGCCAACACAGTAAGTGAGGTGATAACTGCCAGTGCGATATTGACATATTTAATTTTTCTATTGCTTTCACCAAATAATGGCTGGTCCATTTCATTATACGATTGGTACGAATTATCCATCATCATGGCATCAATAATGTGGAGAGCATTAAAATGAAAATTTGAACCATTCAATTATCAAACATCAAAATACTATTTCTTCCTCACAACAAATTTTCATCTAAAATATATGAAATAAAGCAAATTAGATGTTACTGTGGAACAGCGATTTTCAACCTGTTGGTTGCATCTTAAAAAGGGGTTGCCAATAGATTGGGGCATGCACTGCTGTCAAGAAGGAATGGAAATACTGAACAAGCTATTAATCACTTTCATAATTCCATTTAGTAAATGCACTTTTAGCCAAAAATTGGTATATCACCACCACCCATTGGTCAAAATTAGTATTTTAGTACCCAAAATCATCAGGATATCTTTCATGAAAATCACTTTTTACATCAACCATCTGGTAAAAAGTGGTCATAGTACCCAGGGGTTCAAGGGGGTTCAACTATTTCCTGGGTCAGGATTCAATCTTACAGCCGGGAATAATGCATAAAATATTATGAATAAAACAGTAAATTACGCTCTGATTATATTTTCATCCAGGGAATTCAGAATTCAGAAATTCTAAAATTTCAGCTGGGGAATTGCCTCGTTCCCCGGGTCTTATTTGAACCACTAAGTACCCTGAGAGGGTACCTTTCCTTGAGGGTACTACTGGGCAATGTGCCAGATTCTTATTACCCTGCCACCTGCCACCCCCTGGTACATGAAGCAATTAATGATCAAAAATTCATGTTGTAATAGCTTAGTTTTTGACTATAAGTGCAGAAGAATAAGTGGGATACACTTCTACTAAATGGAGTTATGAAAGTGCGCTTAATAGTTTTTTCATTGGGACGTGGTGGGGTGCACACTATGACATCATATTACACCCATTAGCCTAATTTACTTTCATAGAGTGGATGGGTTGATGATTTTAGGTTAGCACTTTTATTTGATCCATCAATTTATGAATATTGGGGTAACCCCTCATCAATAGGCCTATTATCCAAGGGTACTAGGCCAACAATGAAAAAGGGGTAGGTACCTCCCAGCCACAAAAGCAGCCTTGTATCCTAGTACTAGCATATGTGCTGGATTCTTAGTACCCTATTCTGTTTGATTGGTTGATAAATGTACCATGAAGAATTTGATTGGTCATTTCAAAATTGACATTATTTGGTAAATTGTCAAAACCCCAAAATCTTGAAAATATTTATGAGTGCTGCACCAGAAATAACGGGTGGGGTGTCACACGTCTAACGCTCCAAATTTCACGTTGACGCACCAAACCAGAATTTGGAGCGTGATGTCGACGTTTCAACTTTTTTATAACACATTCTCATATTTTACGATGTACTCGCTTACTAAATTACTTGTTTTGTATCTACATTGCCTAACCATATTCGATATAGATATGTTATCCACATCCAAAATGGATTGCTTTATGACTTACCACTGGCCACAAAAATGTGGGAAGTCTGGCCAGAATATTCATAGAATAGTTTTTATTGCCTTAAATATGCCACTGTAGCGGATTTGAAGACCAGATTTAGTGTCAGCAAACAGACTCAGGTGCCGTAAGGCAACCCTAATATTTTGTCGAAAAATTTTCCCGCCTTTTCAAACGAAATAGGAATAAGCCA
>JAUKPT010004041.1:0-11474 GCA_032273505.1 Nanomia bijuga | reverse complement strand
TAAGGGGGAAGAATTTTTCTGATGATAGTAAAACTTTCCTTGGATTTTTATTATGATCTTGGAATGAATATATCTTAATTTTTTTTTTTTGTAGAATTCCCCTTTAAGATTGAACCCAAGGTCATTCAATGGAAGAGCACTAAGCCATGTAGAATTTTGAAGACATTCTCTGTCAAGGACAGCCTCTATTTTTCGGTCTGACTTCTCCTTCAAAGGATTAGTTAATTTTTTCAAGATTCAGCGACTTCTTTTGTTTCCGGTAGGGTGATTGACTGACAAAGAATCATATTTTTGAGTGCTGTTGTTACAGCTAGCGATGCTTGGTAAGAATCATTTGAAATCTCGTTGAAAATGCGCAATCCATGACCTCCATGTTTAACTGGTAGTGCAAGAATGTCTCTTTCCATCGTTGAAATATAACACCCGAATAAAGCTGGTATAAATTCGTTGTCAATGATGTCATCCAAAGGTTTTAAAACATCAGTAACATCAGGAATTGTCCATAGGAAATACATATACTTGTGTTGCTCTCCTATGATATATGTAGAGTAGGCTGCTTGCGGGTTGAATAGAGCAATTTTGCTTAACGTCTAATTCTAGAACACCACTCAGATATCTTTCCCTCCAAGTAAGAAAGTTACTCTGGAGTACCTAGCAGCTCCAAGATGTCTCATTCCAGCAGTGGTAATTCTTATTCCGCTGTTTTGTAATAATACTGTTTCATTTAGTATCGACCAAGTTTTGAGGGTTTTGTATGGTATCCGTACTTAATACCATCTTACTGTACTTTGTCCCACCATGTTCTAAGATTAAGCAAAATACCAGCCCATGTTGCATCGTTGGCTAGCCAGACCTGATGTATTTCTGTTTGTTGATGTTGAAGCCTTTTTATCATATTGGTGGTGCTTATACCATAGAATTGCATGGCCAAACTATCACTTTGGGTTGTTCCTTCCATGGAAAGAATCTCACCACCTGCTGTTATAAATAAGCGTGCTGGGTTTCTATCTTTAATAAAACAGTTGTCTGCGTGTGTATGTGTATGTTGCCAATAAACTTGAGAACGAAGAAAGATTTTTACACAGGGTTTTTCGCAGAAATATCAAGAATTTATCAGGGAATGTTTATGTCTATTTTTAGCCGGACAATTTTCCAGACATGAGTTGCATTGTTTTTGATGTCGGTAAGGTTACGTTATGTAAATGCATGTAGCTTGATTTGATACAAAAAACATGTTTTAATGTTGATGTAAATCATCTAATCAATTAAAATAAAAGGTGATTAACTTAATGTGTGAAACTATTGTAATTAATAAAGAAATATAAAAAAGAAGGGTTTTTTTAAAACGTGAATATTTTGTGCTTTTAACAAAAGTTTGTTAGTAATGTTGTGCGTTCATATCTGAGAAAATGTTGACTGATTTAAAATAAAAATCATGTGTGATTTTTTGCGTGCATTTCTGAGAAAAGTTTTAATGTACTTTGTAAAAAAAGATTCAGCAAAACCATAAATACTTTAAACGCTATTCCTTGAAAAGAACTACTCAAGTTAAATTCATTCAACCAATTCGTATTGCATTAGTTTAATAAAATCTTTACCAGCTTTTCCATTCGAAACAAGAAAATGATTTTTCTTCCAGTGAACCATCTCCTCATACTCTCATAGATTTGATCGATTGTTGCGGTGAAATCTTCCAGCGATTGATTAGTAGTCTCTGTTTGGAAGTTTGTTAATTGTTAGTTGGTTTGGGAAGATTTTGAATTACTTCATCGATGGATTGAATTATATTTGGAGTGATGTTTTCAAGGTAGGATACCACAGAAGTTGATTCAGATTCGATCATTGTTTTCTGTATAGCTCCCATCTTCCACATGATTACTTTTTCCAAATGGATTTTGGTCATTATCAACAGAGCTGTATAATTTGATAGCTACTGGTGTATTTTCCAGTTGCTAAAACTTTAACTTTGACGTTAGCGTCATTGTTATCAATAGATGAATTTGAGTCTTCTTTTATATCAATCAAAATGCTTGATTGCTTTTTTTTGTAAGGTCCCAAACAAAGTCATCTGATTCCTTTTCCTTGCATTTTTTTTATCTCATGAAGTAGGTTTTCACTCTATGATTTTTCTGAGACATTTTTACAGTAAATCAGCTATAATATGGTGTTTTCGTTGTCTTGTATAACAATCCAGTTATTATGTGCTTGTTAACACTATTAGTTCATTAAAAAGTCAAAACAAAATTCACTTTACTATTCAATCATCCAGATATATGATTTACATGGGGAAGATGGCTACACATTATTCAAAGTTAATTTTCAAAGTAACTGCCTGTATTTATGCATGTGTCTTCTCAGAATCACAACAGGCTAGCCTTTTCCTAAGGAGACAAGTTTTCTCCTTTGGTGCAAGCAGACAAAATCAAACAGACCTGAACTTATGTTGTCTACTAACTGATTCTAAGCAGATGGTATCTGCTGAGCAATCTCAGTATAAATACAGCTAAAGTCTCCTGAAGGAGAGGAGGGTAATGATTTTTAAGAGCAAATAAATAAATTGATTTGAAAAAAATATTGAATTGAAGGTAATGTCATACAGTGCTAGGGCTGCTAAGATAATTTCAGTAATTTTTCAATTCCAAGATGTCAAACACTACAAATCAGCCCAAAAATCAAGCAAAGTGTACAATTGAATTTTAAATTCTGATTTTTGTTTACAGTCAAAATTGGGAGCATAATCAACTTCATGGACATCATGGTAATAACGATAGACAGTGTTATCAAGTAGTTTATTTACAAATATGCTTTAGTACAGCGAACAACTTGATAGGTAATGTAGAATCTGGTATTTTTGACCAAGCGTCTTAAGTAGACGGTGAAAAAAGTTAGTCTGCGAAAATGGGTAAAAATAAAAACAAACGGAACAGTTGTTTCGGATGGACAAGACAATTTGGAGACTGACTTTTATAGCAGTCAACTTTAGACGCTCTGTCAACAATACTAGATTCTACAGTTTATTTTTATGCATTTTATTTTAAAGACCCATGTTTGTTTTACAGTCAACATTATGTGCTCCATCAAAATTAGTAGATTTTACAGTATGTCTCTAGGTGTTATCTTAATAAAAATACATGAGAAGGAAGTATGCATAAAACAGTTTATTTAGGGAAATTTTACTTTGTATTGTGCACTCCATTATACTTATCAGTGACGATAAATCACATACATGCATAGCAGCTAATTCATATAGAATAAGAAGTAATCGAGGGTAAAAAAACTTACTTTTCCTTTGAGGTCCAATATGAACACAGCAGACATCGACATTTTTGCTAAATTATATTCTGCAACCTAACTTGAAAACTGAACTGGGAGTGAGTTAAATTAAAATTATAAATTAAAAAGAAAATAATTCGAATTAAATATTATTTATGTACAATTGGTAGCATTTCCAGCCTCTTGGCTTATTGATCGATTCAATGTTTTCCTTTTAATTGCATACCATTTAATTACAAATTAACTTCGTTGGAAATAAGGAATTTGGTTTTCAGACAACAACAATAAAAAGAGAGACGCGATTCTAGTATAACATTACACCCCAAGTCATGAACTTTTTCCTTTTAAATCCGAATGGTTCTCGCATTGATTTGAACATTCGACCAGGGATTCGACAAACAATCAATAAAGGCCATATATCTCGTGGACGTACGGAAACCGTGTGTGTGGCTGTCTTAGTCTATTCTTGTGGTTGCGCGCGAAAGAATTAATATTAACATTATTGCGCATAGTTTCCTCAAACATTATTTTGTCTGCGGTTTGACTCAATTTTAGGGATATTTTTTTCTTTTTTTCTTTACGTTTTTTTATTCTAGAAAAGAACACGCCAATGCCCTGACAGAAAAATAAGTCAAAAGCAGAGACTTCCTAGATAATATTTACAAACGTCGACGTTAAAATAAATAAAAAGTACTAAAAACTTACAAGTCACAATAAACAGAAAATAACATTAAACAAATAAAACATCATAAAAATAAGATGGTTGGTCGTAACTAGGCGAGGAAGGCTTTAGTTAGTACCAAAACGTTTAGTCTCTTTTATGTAATTTATTGTTGCCTTGAGAATTCTAGAATAGTTCTATTTTTGTTGCGCAGAAGAAGACGATGGCCATTAAGGGTGGAGTGTTTATGAATTGATTTAGGTTTCCTGGTGTTAGTATTTGAATAACAGATGCTGCTAATAACCCTCGGTGAGCTGCATAGAAAGGACAAATGAATAGAAAGTGTGGCGTGTCTTCCACTCCTGGTTCCACAATCACAATATTCATCGAGCGTGTCTGCAAATTTTATTTTTTTGTGATATTTTAGAGCACTTAAACCGACCCTTAGTTGGAATATGGAGTGCTCGCAATGGCCAAATGGTGCACGTCTAAATAAACCCGTCAATGCCGTGTATTAACGTCTTCGCTTTTTGATCGCGGGTCAAATAAAACAGGTCTAAAATCACCATTTGGCCAGACCATTGTCACAAGTTGTGATTACGATACTTACTGTAATTGGTTTATCACCATTTGGCCAAATGGATACTAGAATTCTTATTGGTCACACCATTTGGCAAAAGTTAATTTTTTATTCTATGGCGCTGAATTTCAAAACAACATGGCGGTGTTGGAGCTGGCTACTGTACGTACAACCACTATACCACTTACCATCAATCACTATCTGTGAGTTCACTAGACCAGTTTGAATAAAAATGTTTTTTTATTGAATAATAAAGGGTAAATTTAGAGTTCTTTTTTCAATTTTTAGTCCATATAATAAAAAACATAGTCTGGAAGAGGGGGTGACTTGGAACGATTCTTAAGGTTTTTCAGCTTTTTGACCTAGGTGGGTTGTTGAAAGGCAAGCGAACTGATTCGTTACATTTGAACATTCCTTTTGACAAGCCATTTAAGCGGTTTGACTTAACTCTGCATTGTTATGGATTATAATACGGGGATACAGAGAATTAAGGGATCCATTATGAATGTGCAACGCTTACTTATAGCTTCAATATCATAGAATTTGGTATTGTTGACCAAGCGTTCGAAGCAGCTGTTTGGTGTGTTTTTTATTACGCTACAATACCAGATTCTACAGTACTGGTAAATCCTCGATTAAGCGCCGCATATTTGTTTGGAGAGTTCCTTGCTGTAGGTGTTTAAAAAAACGATAGCAAAGATATCAAAAGATATCTATTTCAAAATGACTGTATCTATTTATTTCTTCATCAGCAAACAATATGAGAATAACGTAGGCATTTGAAGTAATTTAACGTAGACATTTGAAACGTCAATCTAACGCCATTAAAGACTGGAATGTAATTTTGCCTAATTTCGTAACAATGCCTTCCATTCTTGTTTTGAAAAAACATCTACAGATATTATTTCGCCCTCCAGAAAAATCTATTTTTGATATTCATGACGCACATGGTGTAAAGTACATCTTTCAACTTAGGGTTGAACTCAGCCCTCTCAGAGCTCACAAATTTCAGCAACTTTGTCGACACCACTACTAGTTCATGTATTTGCGGGCTTGATATAGAGAACACAAGCCACTTTCTGTTTAAATGCTCTCTTTACGCAGCCCAAAGAGCATCTCTTGCTGCATCAGTTATTGCAGCACTGATTCTACAGAACCTTAATCACCTAGCCAATTCTGTCGCAGTATACCTATACAGTCATCCTGATCTACCAGAAAATGACAATACAAAAATTATAGAAGCAACAATAAAATTTGTAAAAGAGACAAAACGATTCACCTAGCATGTTTCGTTGAAGAACTTTCCTATGTATATCTTGTTTTTGTTGTAGAATTTTTTCTTTATGTGACTATGTAAATGTATAAGTGCTTTTTATTTTCTTTATGTAGACGTTGTAAATTTTTTTTCGGAGCCTGTGTCTATGACTATATTTATCTGTCATGGCACTCGCAATTTATTTTCTAGAATAAAAAAAGGTTAGAGAAAAAAAAATGTAATGTCCCGATGGGGTGGGGTCATCAGACAGGGAATCAGACATACATCAGACGCACGGACAACATATGAAAATCGGAGAGCATCTAAAATATATCAAATATGATTCGAATCAGAGTAATAGTTCAATATAATATAGTTGTTTCAAGTTTATAAGCAGACATAAAAGCATATCGACAAATTCAAGTATCTTTATCAATGTTCATAAATATCAGCATATCGACAAATTCAAGTGTCCTAATCGATGTTCATAAATATCAGCATATCGACAAATTCAAGTGTCCTATTTCGATTTGTTCGAATTTAGGTAAATACACAAAAAGCAACTAAGTTCGTTCAGCATCTTACCACCTTCGACTTTAGCATTCAGCGTCAACATGTTCATAACATTTATCAACGTAAAACCATTGTTCTTGCGTACGATCACGTGGTAAAATTGTGCATTAATTTACGAATGACATAATTATCCCCAATTGAATTTATTTCGATGTAGATAATAGCAGATAATTGATCGGTTAAATAAGTGTATACATAAACTCGTGCATATAGATATGTGAATCATTCCATACACTTAGCGATGAATTGTAAAGCATACATCTCGTACATATGCATGAAACCCTTTAAGGAATTCAATTCCTTACAGTTATTAAACAAAACCCAAGAGGGTGCAGAATCTTTTACCGCTGCCCAAATAGGGTTAATATTAGGCTTTTTATCTAAATAAAAATAGGGAGGAGGGAGTACTCGCTATGCACCTTCCATGATTTACACTCATATTGCTCTCTGCATTTGTGTATTTGAATTATAGTAGGATGACTCTCTTTGATATCATGTCTGCAGGAAGGAAGAAATGTTTTTGGTACTTGTCCCACCAAATCTCAAGAGTCTCAACATAACCTGAAACCCAAACGATGTTCAAAAAGTCCCATAAACTCCAGCAAATCCCCAAATGGCATTAATTCTTCGAATTTTGTTGCCAAAAATATTGGAAATAATACCAAATGATATTGAAGATGTAGAAACATTTGAGTGCTTTCAAATTAAAAATAAAAACATGGAAAGTGCAAAGCTGCCCTTGTAAACTTTTTAAAGAATATGTTGAAGAAGTAGGTTTTATTTGATTTTCTTTTACAGTTTATTTTCGATTTTTAGAACTTTTTAGAACTTTTTATTTTTATTTATTTTGTGTTTATTGTATTTTTATGTGTTTTTATCTTGTTTTATTGTCATCGGCATGAAAAGCCCAGCTTTTACTGTGGCTCTAAAAAAGGCCAACAGTAATAAAGAGCAGCAACAACAACAACAACAACAGCAACAACAACAACAACAACAACAACAACAACAACAACAACAACAAATCTCAACAAATTCCAGCAAATCCTAACAAATACCCCAAACCCCGACAAGTTTCAACAAATTTCAATACCACAAATACCACCTAAATCTTGTATGCCAAATATGGAAGTCACTTACTCCTCAATGAATCTATTACACCTCATTGCAGGTTTGCAAAAGGTTTTTCTATTGTTATGTTATCATCTTTGTTGTTTTACTGTTTTATTTATTTATGATATCTATTTATACATCTATTTAGAGTATTTTTTATGTACACACATGGCCATGTCTGGGATTTTTTGTATTGATTTATTAATTTGTAGCTTTTCGTAATGTGTTGCAACATACAATACATTTGCATAACAACGAGAGTTTTGAAGTTCTACTAATAATTAACATCTAATAATTAACCATGTTTGTTTTATAGGCGAGAGAGGACGACGCGGTAGGAAAGGTGGGTGACTAACCAACTAATTATTAACAATTGCAAATGATTAATTCAGTATTGATATGGTTTACGATAGACATTTTCCTATTTCATTTTGCCATTTTGTCGTAGGGGCAAAATCATGTTTTTTTTATTTGAAATATATAGTAAAAATGGTATTAAATACTTTTTATTATGTGCTTACGACAGAGGAAAGCATCAAATACTTTGTTGTTAACTTAGAATAGTTTTTGAATAGATAATTAAATAATATGTTAAGTGAGTAATTAATAATTTATGCTTAGAAAAAGAAACAAGTAGACCTTTTTATGTTAGAAAGATGTCTTTTCTATTGTAGAATTCTATCATTGAAAAAAAAGAAGAAAATCTATATATGTTTTGACAATATTGTGATTGTCTATTTTAAATAGTTAAACAATATATGTTGTGAATATTTAATTAATTTGTAAATAATCTATTCAAATCACTTGACGCTTTGTCATTAGATATAATGTCTTTAGTAATGGTAATCTTATTCAATAAAATGCATCTAATTTATTTTTTATGAACAATATTTTCCCTATATATTAGCCTATAAAATGCGTCCACCATCATATTTGCCCCCACAAGCAATATGGCAAATTTAACTTGGAAAAGGTCTATACTTTATTATTGCTAATGTTTTAGAATGAGCCATCTTTCTTTACAAGTTGTTCCTCTTGTAGATTATACTCAGATTATTTTGGTTGATATAGTAGTTGAAGAAGAAAAAATTCATTGAATTAGTTTTATTTGTTAGCAAAGAACTATTGATAAAAAACCAAGTTCAAACATGACTGGCCTTGTCATAAGAAGTCCATGATCAGATGCACGTGTGTTTTCCAATTAATGGCAAAAATATTGGGAATTTTCCACAAAGAACAGTAAAATTGGGAAACAGACTTGTATTTGCCTTTCCCCCAATTATCAATGTTGAAAAGCATCCTAAAATGACATTGAATTGTTGTCTGGCATTTAATTTCATGCTAATTAAATAAGAATGAAACATTTGCACAACCACACAACATTGATTTTTTTTTTGAGGGGAGGGGTTTTGCTATTAGGAAAGACACAATTCCCAATATATTTTGATGTTAATTGTCGCAATACAACATTTTTGTGTTTTTTACTGTCATTTTTGTTATAGAGCTGAAAAAGTTGTAAAACACACTTTTTTTTAGCAACATGAATAACAATCTGAATAGCTATAGCATAGCAGTATGACATCTGTTAATAATAAACCTTTTTACTTTAACCCTTACATTACATTTACCCTGAAATCTCTGCTAACCCTGCTGCTGGATCCTTCTTGCAGATTGGTGTTGACAAATAATATATCGTTCTTCTTAACGACTTTCGGCGGGAAAGTATGCAGGCAATATTGAATGTGGCTTGCATCTGCATTTTGCCTGCATCGACGAATCATTACAACTGCCATATCCAAATCACAACTGTTGTTCCCATTTGTGACGCCATCTGGCTCTATTCATTAGTATTCATTGTATCTGGATGAGTAGCGTACTGATCACCATGACAAAGAAGATGAACAAATAGACATGTGATTCACACTTTTCCTTTTACCTATATAATTAAAGAGAAGGGTTGTATCAAAGACATAGACATGCCCAAATGTTCACATTGTTTTGCTGAACTTATATTGTTTGGGAAAGTATAGAAATCTTTTATTTATGACCGCGTTACAACTTTTACAGACGTGTTACGTATATAGGCTTTCTAAGAAATACATTTCTAAATGTGTTGCAAGTGTTGCAGTATATCTAAGTTTAGTTTAATCATACTTATGTATAAATACTTATATACTTCTTAGTTATTTCTTTTGTTAAAAAAGTTTCACAATTATGATTTTATGAATAAATTTATTTTTGATAATACCATTATTAAACAAATAACTGACGATGAAATGGTTGTTATTGCAAATATTTCAGTCAAAAGTGATAACTGATGAGCTGTTAGGTGAATCTGTCATCACCTTGTCGAGACTGAAATATTTTCGATTGCAATCATTTCAGAGTGTTATTGATGTTATCACACTCCAAAAAGATATATAATTTGGTTTCATAAAAAGATTGAAATCATTTTAGGACAAATGTTACGATGAAATATCCCTGCAAAAAAATACCGATTTTTTCTCACTAAAAAAACATCATAGAGAGAATCGAGAAAAAAAAAGAGAAAAGAAACATTTACATCTTAATGACAACTCATTAGCATATCTGAAATAAATTTTATATTGTGCATAAAACGAGTTTTTTTCTTCTTTTTATCAAAATGCATGCAAAAATATTAAATCCCTTTGGGGAAGTTGTATAAAGAGACAAGTTGATAGGGCTGTTTCGATCGCTTATTTATAATTTGACACAAGAGGGAGTGGTCACACAACAACAAGTAACTAAGATGTGACTCTCAAAACATGCGTTGATGATTTATTTTTATAGAGAGTAATAGAAAATAGAAATCATAAAAATAAAAAGACTATGCACAGGCATATTATCACATCCCTAGGCATATTAAGACTTTGGAGAGGCATATTATCACTTTGGAGAGGCATGTTATCACAAATTACTTGTTCTGTGCTTTATATATAGAGGGTCTGATAACATTACGTATTCACTAAGTAAAGGTGTAATTGTCCTTAAATACATGAAGTGCCAATGTTGGAGAATCCTAACAGATTTTAAATTGCATTCAACACAATGTACATAATAAAACACTTCACAGTCAAAATTGCATCATGAGTAATAGGAACAAACAAACAAAATTTTGATAAAAAGAAAATATGAAAACTGAGTTATTCAATTAAGAAAAAATTGCGCACAGTTGTAGGTATATATTCTGGCTTGTCATTCTAATAAAAAAATTGACATATTGATGTCAGAATAATTAATTATTAACAAATAATGGCAGTGTTTTGTCCCAAATTAAGATGATGACATACTAGTCAATATAAATAGAAATTATGAAATTACTTATTTTAAATTCAATATACTCAAACGTTGTAAAATAACTAATTACACAATAATCTGAATCTTGGCATCATATTTCTATTTGACAAAAATCTCACCAATTATTCATTGAAAATGACAAATGATGACCATGTGTCAATCCTAGTCAGAAATTTCTAAAAATTGAATTATAGACTAATTTTGGGTCGAGAAGTTCAAATATGGAATCAGTTTTTGAAATTGAAAATTCCTTAATCAATTATTCATAGTATACTGATACTTCATCAGCCAGTTGTCAAATAATCTTCAATTTTTTCAAAAATGGTCTTTTAGACTAATTTTGAGTCGGGAAGTTCAAATATGGCATCTCTTTTTGAAATTGACATTTCCATAATCAATTATTCATAGTAGGCTGGCAAATCATTAGATTGTCAAATGTACTTAAGGTAGCAGTAAACCTAAAAATCGAATTTTCTATGAAAAATGAGATTTTTTGGAAATTAAAACAGTTTGTTACGAGCTTTCCAAAAATACATATATTGATAGTGTAATTATGTAATATTTTCGCTAATTGGACAAATTAAAATTAGGTTTTAACTCTATTGTAGGCATCTATTATCAAAAAAGAGATCAACTATTATCGAAATATTTCTGTGATATCTTCCGAAAAGCGAAGAATGAATGAGATACGTATCTATAAAAAG
>JAUKPT010004040.1:0-11477 GCA_032273505.1 Nanomia bijuga | reverse complement strand
CCCCCCCCACACACACACACACACACACACACACACACACACACACACACACACTTTCGCGACGCCACTGCTGGTGTGGCTAATTTTTAACCTAACAAAAGATTGAATTAACCATAATTTGGCGATTATCTCTAAACTAAAGAAACTGATCCAGTAGCAACTGCAACTGGAAACCAAACTTCACCAAAAGGCAAAAGTGATGTTAATTCATGTCAAAAAAAACCGGTCAAAAAACAGACAAATTTTGAGTATGATTTCTGCCATTTCAAAACCACTTAAATACAACTTGAATCCAATAAAAAAAAGTGAATCTACCCAGGGCGGGTTAGAGACTACCCAGGGCGGTATTGGAGAGAAGCGCGGTGGAGTGGGCTGATAGATAAAAAAAGAAAACGAACATCATAACAATATATTCCCATGGGTAATGCATGTTAAAATAATAATTTTTTACTTCTCGTCATTAGGCATTTTTATAAATGATGCATGAGTGTGTGTGCAGGGATTGCATAAATCATTTCACACATCACACTCTTTCGGAAGAGTAAACAACTCGACCATCATTTGATGAATGAGAGAGAGTGAGAAAGAGAAAGAGAGAGAGAGAGAGAGAGAGAGAGAGAGAGAGAATTTTAACACCAACACGTGATTATCATAACAAGTCATGCATTATTCAGCTACCATTTTGGTTTGAGTGGAATTCCATGGCAACACGAAACACGAAACAAAATAAGTATCAAAATAAATATAAATGTGAAATTTATTCGCATAAGAGAATGATCAAGAGTAGCCACGTTTTAACGTTGAATTTTTTCAAATGTTCATCTTGTTATCCGATCGTGTTTTTTTTTCGGATTTACTTCCTCAGTGTTGGGCGTCTCATTGTTCCCACTTCCACCAATTAGAATATTGTTGGATTATTTATAAGTAAGGTTTCGACAACAAGTTATATACGAATTCAACGTGTTGGTTATATTCTATTCACATTTTCTACCAGCACGGTTAATTCAAAAAGAATTTTTGTTTTTTGACATAATAATAATAATGTTCCAAATATTTAATATGTATTATTGTATTCAATATTGTTAAGAGCGTGTGTTTTAAATGGAAACTGAAATACCCAGGGTAGTCTTTAGAAAAGAGGAGTTTTTAAATCGATATTTAAAATTGAAAAGAAAGATTCTGAAGCCAATTATTATGGAAAACTATTGTTTATAGTGTCACAGTTAAAAATAGTTAAAAACTCATCCTTTTTAGCCTAATTCCCTATTTGTGCCTCTATTTTGGCCATCTATATCAGTAGATTTTGAGTCTAAAACTAACCACCAAACAATTTTGAGCTCCATCCAAAGAGCAGAGAGTTATTCAAAACGGCCGCAAAACAATCTTGACTTCGTTTCCCAAAAACTCAATCTTTATCCCAATGGAAATGATCTCAACCACAAAAATGATGCCCAGATTGTCTCAGATTACCATAAACCAAATGTAAATTTTAAAGCTTATCTAGTGCCCCAAGAAACAGCTGTTAAGACTCGATTCGTGCACTTCGAGCGCTACGCTCGCCTTACCCGATACGCTTTTTTTTCTCGCTTTAACCGTCGTAGAACTTTAACCTTAAACGGTCCTACAGACTGCATTGAAGATCGAGGATTCAATTAGTGCATTATGATTTCTTTGAACTCCTATTGTCTAGACGCTCTTCAGCATCATCTCTCATTTCATACAAACAGCCGTGATTTTAAGTGATACTGAAAATCGCGAAGAAGTGTTTTTGGTCGGATCGATCCATTCCATGTGAGGGGAATTGCGTCTATTCTATCATACATATTTTCACATTCTGACTCATTCTTAAGCCTTCGTATGGGGTTGTCTACTAATTATGGTAAAATTGCCGTTTCATTGTTTTAAAGTAACATCATCAAGAATCTGATTGGTCCACTAAAATTTTATATCATCATTTTTAACTTAAACAAAGTATCAAATGATGACATTTCGAGATAAACCAATTAGATGTTTGATGATATAATCTTCAACCAATGAAAAGGCAAATGTACCGATAATTTGCAGACAATCCCTAAGTATGCACGGCAAAGAAAGTCGTAGAATAAAAGAAAGGCTGACGCCCACTCGTCAAATGAAGATTTAAAACAAACTAAGTATTTCCACCGGTAAATATTTTAGTCATTGCGGGGGTGGAATAAGGAAAATTTGCAAAATAGGAAAGAATTAAGCGGTTTATATTGTTTCGCATCCGAAAAAAGAAGAAAAAAGATTTTAAAACAAATCTAGTGTCTTGTAATTCAATAAGAGTTTAGGGGAAGGTGTGTGAATAACATCCAGTCAGTTTGAAAATCCCGATCTTTTCTATAGAAAAAATATTATAGAAAAAATGTTGCTACCTAAAGTAGTGCAAATCTAAAGACAGGTCAAAATATCAGAAATATTCACCAGGCAGATGCACCAGGCCAGTTTCACCGGGCAGCTGATCAGAAAAGTGAGAGATAGTTCTTCTTGTGTGTGTATTACCCGGGCAGTGGAATAGTAGATCAGTGATTTTTTTCCGAGAGCTCGAGTAAATGACACTGACTTTAATGGAATCGAGACGTGTGGGGCAAGTACTTTTTTTATCTCTGCAAATATGAAAGGATGTATAAAAACTATGAGTTTTTAGATTTTTGAGACAGATAAACTGATCAATCGTACATATGAAAATGATTTTTTCGCTTTTTGTCTTTCGTATTTAACTTTTTTAACACTATAAAAATCCCTGCAGTACGGGCATATTTTTAATAATTTGCGAACGATCTCTAAGTGTCTAGTCTACTTAAAGCGTCGTTGCTTTCAAGTATGCTTCTAATTTCTTCTTTAGTGTAAATGGAATGGCCGTTAGTTAGATAAATGGTTTATATTTTTAGTTTACCAACAACTGTAGCTGCTAGCGATGCTCTACGTAAAGTAGGAGGGTATATTCAAAAGTTAAGTGCCTATTGTGTCCTCGGTACCTATGTAACATGAGCAGCGATCCGAAAGGGTCTCAAGAAATCCATTTCTTCTTTTATAATTTATCAAAGGACTAAGCCCAAATCTTAGTTGGATAATATATCTGATACCCATTGAGTCGTGTATATCAAAAACGCATTTCATCATGGGATAAACAAGTGCATTTAAATTATGTAAAGAGGGCATCTTATTAGAGAAACGTTGCATAATAATGTGTTATTTGTTAAAGTGCCAGGAAAAAAAGTATTTACTGGGATTTGTATAAAAAAATAACAAAGAAAATCTTTCTTTGTGTTATTAAAGCTAAAGAAAGAAAAGAAAAGGAAGGGAAGCCGCTCGTTTAGTGACATAAAAGAAGAACCACAAGGAAAAGAACAACTAATAATAAACAGGGAATGAGCAATCGAGTATTTCACAATAATTTCACAAGTAAATATTTCACTTTCCTTATGATGAAAAAAAAAATGTGTATAATTGAAATAATTATGTATTTCATGAAACATTTTCTTTTTATTTTCACATTATTTCTCTTTACACAAAAGATAGAAATTAAATTGAGCAACATTCCAAAGCAAATTATAACATATTTTCGCGACCACTAATCAAAAAATATTATCATCGAGTTAAGTTGTTACTCATGTTGAGTATTAAGCATAAGAACAACACATCAAGTTAAAAAAATGTATCTTTATATGATACTTAGTTATATTTACACACGTAGGTTTTAAGTGATATAAAGTGTGTTTAGCCTACCTTTTTCGCTTCATGCCTTCCTCGACTGCTAATTCTTCCCCTGCTTCGACCACTATCCCGTTAGTATTCGTCGTAATCACGCAATTATCCGATTTGAACATTCTTTTCCCTTATAAATATTCAATCTAGTTGTAACCAAAAAACTTTTACATTTAATAAATAATTCTTACGTCGAGAAAAACTTTCTTTCTTTTTTTTTCGTTCATCAATCACTTCAAAAAATATGAAAATATATTAATTCAACATTTTTTTTCTTTCTTTCAGTGACTTGTAAATATACCATCTACACATAGAAAAGTGTTTATGTAAATTTATTCATAAATTTTTGAATAGAAAGTTTATTTGAGTTAATAAATATTTTTGTATGCTTATGAAATCTAATTCGCTTGTAAATATTGAGCTCTCCACCTGAGGTGATATTAAACATGTGATTATAATTAATAGGCTAAGAGTAGAGAAAATAATCAACTACGGTGGAATTGAGGAATATTTAAAAAAATAGTTTTTTTACTTGTGCTGTCGATGTAAAGCAATCATTTTATTTTTATTTTTTTGCAAGGGTATTAAATAACATTATTATGATAACATTTTTTTTATTATTATTTTTTCTACACTTAAAACTTTCTTAATATTGTTAATAATTTTTTTTTGATCTACATAAAAAGCATATATTTACACAGTAATTTTTTTTGTATTAATTCTTTTTAATAGTTTTTCTCGTAATAGTGTTGAAAACATTTTTTTATTTTGATAGATGTTTTTTTTATTTATTTTGAAAAAACGTTTCATATTTATATACATAAATGATTCATAAAGAAGTAAATATATTTCAAAATAAAGGGAAATATTTATATATAGAGTTTTCCGTTGTATTATTCTAGGAGTATGGGCTCGAAATAAAGAAATGACAACAGTCACAGAAAGATTATTAATGACATTAGGTCACATGGGATTTGTGTTGCATACTTGCTTGCTTGAATTATTGGTACCAGCAAAACTCCACAAGGCAAGACTGACAAAAATGACTTTGTATTCACCTTTCCGAGTTACGTCACTATTTATATTATTTTGACGATTCCAAAAATCTGTTGTTTTATATTCATTACGCTCCTCTCTACAGTTCAACAACATACAGTAACTTGTCTCCTCTTCAATCTTCTTTAACTTGGCATAAAATTGTTATAGTTTTCTAGGTTAGTACATCCTTCTTGCTGCTTATTCATATAATAATTGGAATTCTTTACAATGGCTAACTATTAGTGATTATTTCATCTGTTGACGGAAAAAAAGATACACCGAGAAAATCTTAAAAATTGATTTTGTTATTGCTTAAACGAAGAAGAACTTGTTTGATAAAGATTTCTATCCTAAAGTAAGATATCCTGATTTGGTAACTTACCTATTGTTAGCAATTTCTCCTGTTACTAAAGAAGAGTTGAAATCATATAAAAGCATGGAGGCTTTATATCTTTCCATGATATTGGTAGATATCTTGTTTTGAGATCCAATATTTTGATATCCCATGTTTACGGTGGGTATCCAATCAGGTTTTGTCTTTTCAAATAATTTAACAGGGGCCTTACTAATGAAATGATCCTCGCATACTCTATGATCTTTTTTGACACAAACATTGAGTTCTTTTCTATTTATGCTGGCAAACCATTTATTTCGTCGTTCTGTTGACAATAACAAACTTTCTTCGCCATGATGTGAAACAATATTTGGCACTTTAAAAAAAGATTTCCCACCTCCATTATCACTGCGATTATTACATCCATAAACACAACATTGGACCATTTCTGACTTGTACTTTGACTATAAAGATAAAATTTCCAGCAAGATGAACAGAAAAATAAATGTCTTGTTATTCAAGGTTTAAAGTAAGTTGTCCAACTTTTCCAAAGAATAATATTTGGGCACTGCCAAAATGGTAGCTATTATTATTATTATTTATTTATTTATTTCGCAGTAAATAGTTTTACATGAAATCGTTGATACAATATAAAAATTAACAATTCAACTAATAGTAAAACCATAAGCTATAAACTATAAGAGAAGAAACAAAAAAAATAACTTGGCAAACATGCTGTGAATTGCAGTATCCATGACGTCACGCTGGAAAGGTGAATAATCAAAATTTCTAACAGTGAGTCGAACAATTTAGCAAGCATTATCATTTTATCTTTTACTTTTTGCTTTTGTTTAAAGAGCAACGTTTGGGTTTGGGACTGATGAGGACATCTACATAGTTAACCCATCTCCATAGCCTTTTTTAAAATACATCATCTTCACTGAAATAAACTCTTAGACTACTAAATAATAAAGAATTTAGCCCACCCAAGTAAAGAAGTCATATAACTAATTGTAGAACTATAGAAGGTCTGAAAAAGTCTGAAACCTATTCAATTTCACTTCATTACTTTTCACGTAACTCCTTTGCTTTTCATTTTCAGGCCATAGCATTATAGTAAAGGGCCTTCTCAAAAAAGGTTTTCATCTTTTTTAACTTAAAATGTCTGTTAAGTACGTTTGCCCATATCTGCCATGAAGAGCGAGTTAAGTTGCGTGTTAGTATCTCTCCATTTGCGTGTTAGTAACTCGCCATTTACGTGTTAGTATCTCGCCATTTGCGTGTTACTATCTCGCTATTTACGTGTTAGTATCTCGCCATTTGCGTGTTACTATCTCGCTATTTGCGTGTTAGTATCTCGCCATTTGCGTGTTAGTAACTCGCCATTTGCGTGTTAGTAACTCGCCATTTACGTGTTAGTATCTCGCCATTTGCGTGTTACTATCTCGCCATTTGCATGTTAATATATCGCCATTTGCGTTTTAGTATTTCACCATTTGCGTGTTACTATTTCGCTATTTGCGTGTTGGCATCTTGCCATTTGCGCTTTTACCTTAAGAAAAAAGTAGAATGATGTTTTGCAATTACAATTAGTACTAGTAATCGATATGTTGTCAGTACTGTTGCCGTGCTCCGCACTCCGTTTGTTAAAAAATATTTTTATCATTTTTACTATTAACAAAACATCAAACGATGACATTTTGAATTGAACAAATCAAAATCTTCATGACATAATTTTCAACCAATCAAACGGCGAATTTACTGTTAAGTTAAAAATGCTTTGTGATGAGTTAGTAATTTGTACTCCACGGAGTACAATTACAGATTTATTGCGCTCTAAAATGCCGGGTAAATGCATAACAGAGACACGTTTTCTGTTAAAGAAATAAAAACCGTTTTAAGATGATCACTAATAATTAGTCAGTACCAAATAAGCTTATCAACGATTTTTGATTTTTGCCAAATTTTTTTCTTTTTGGATTTTTGCCACTTTTTCAAAACGCTCAAGAGTGCTAAAGTGGCACTCACCTAACATCAAGTCTCTAGAAAATGGGAATCACATTTCAGTAAAAAGAATTCATATGGCAGGCAAAACAGGGTTCACTTGCATATCCCCAGACTGTATGTTTCTTCTGGAATCCTATAAAACACCTTTAGTAATGACTCAATTACATCGAAGTAGAAGAGAAAATCATTTCTTTACAGCACCAGCATTTTTCAACCAATTACCTCAATTTTTGGTCAGGTAAGAGCTATAGGAAAGTACTTTGATATATTGAAAAAATAATTTGAAAAAAAATGAAAGGAATTAGGTTAAAAACAAAGATGTAACATGTCTTCTCATTAGAGTTTATTTTTTTTCTATTAGAGGCGTATTATCAAAATTTATGCCTAGAGTTTATTTAATAATCCTTCTCAATTAGGGTCCTACTCATTTCTTAGACACTCACTTCTCCGACAGTTCACTACTTTGACAGTTTATATCTCCGACAGTTTACTATTTCGACAGTTCACTACTCCGACAAATTCACTTCTCCGACAACTCACTTCTCCGACAGCTCTCTTTTATGAAAGTTCACAACTCCGACAGTTCAATTCTTCGACTCTCAGTTATCCGACAATTCACTTCTCCGACAACTTACTTCTCCGACAGTTCAACAATGGAAAATGTCATATGGTTACAATAATAGAATAAGTTGTTCTTTCTAGATACAAAAAGAATCTTTTTTATACAAAAAGAAATATCAAAACGTTTTTGTGTTTTATGTGCACAACTTTTAATTCTCATCCATCTGTTTTTTCCATATTATTTCACCCTTATATTATTTTTTTGAACTTTCTACAAATTGACTGCAAATCGACCAATACGCACGCTTCGACCAAGTCAAAATTCAACTTGACACGTGCGCTCAAACGTTACTATTGAACTTCACGTGAACAAAATATATTTAACCAATCAGAAAAGCCAAGACGCATTTAATTTGATTTTGATTTGATTTTGATTAATTTGATTTGCGTAAAAAATAAAAATAAACTCCGCCAAGAATCAATGATTTTATTTGGCCTTATAGGGCTAAAGGATTCTTAACAGTTTCTAAAGAAGTCTCTGGACGAGAATATTGTGAAACTGGCAAAACCATATTTTTAATCATATTCTTAAGACTAGTTTCTAAAAATGTTCCACGTGGTATTGTGGTAAGCCTTACGAGTTTATCATTTCGAGGCCCGTAGCCCCAGTTTTCTAAAAAATAAGTGTTTAATAAAGATGGAAATTGATATTTTACAGAAAAAATCTTATTCACATACATTGTTTGGTAATAAGATAATGCATAGCTGATATCTTTTGGAGAAGCGAATGTTGGAGAAGTAAACAGTGGAAGTAGTGAATTGTCGAAGAAGTGAACTGTCGGAGAAGTGAGTCGTCGGTGAAGTAAACTGTCGGAGAAGTGAGTCGCCGGAGAAGTTAGTCGTCGGAGAAGTGAGTGTCGGAGAAGTAAACTGTCGGAGATCTAAGTCGTCGGAGAAGTAAATTTGTCGTAGATATGAACTGTAGGAGAAGCGGACTGTAGGAGAAGCGGACTGTCGGAGTAGTGAACTATCGGAGAAGTGAACTGTCGGAGTAGTGAACTGTCGGAGAAGTGAGTGTCGGAGAAGTGAACTGTCGGAAAAGTGAGTGTCGGAGAAGTGAGCAAACCCCCTCAATTACTAAAGAGATTTCTTCGGGAAATCTCCGTAATTATAACTAAAAATTATCAAAATGGCAATGAAATAGTATCTTTTTATCTATTAGATTTATGCATTTTTATAGGTTAACTTGATAAATTGCCAATGCATATTTTATCATGACATTACCTTCGGATTTTGTGACCATCGAATGTCCTTCGATTGGTTTTAAAACTCGACTGTTGTTGCTTTGAACCGAATTATTTTTCCAAAAACGCATATTTTGATAATGCAAGTAAGTTATTTCAACTCCCAATAGATTAGCCCACTTACTTATATAACTTTCAAATCATATAAACCATTATTTCAAGTAGTTGCGAATTTTAATCTTCTTTTTTTCTATTTCTTTTTATTTTTTTCAAAAGAAAATTTCCAAAGTACTTCACTGCTCTTACCTGATGAAGAAACCAATAATTAGTGTCAAGACTTTTCAAATGTACTTTAATTGCATAAATCCATTTCCACAATACAGTTTGAAGAAATAAGTTAAAAATACTGTTCCGAATATTAGTGTCATCATATCATAAATTAATCAAAATTTGATTAGAAAATAGACAATTATGTTTTTTGCGATATTTCGATCTATTTATTTAAGATCATATTCATGCAATGATAGAAAGAAAACAAAACAATTTAAAAAAACGTCAAATAAAATACAATAGTGTCGTTGCCAATTCCAGTTGTGGTAGCTATGGTAGCTAAAGTATTAATGGACAATTAATTACTCTTTTACAAGAAGATTTCGCACGTTTTGAACATAAATTCTAATGGATCTCTAAAAATTTTTCGATATTCTTTTCTTCCATTTCTTCATTTTTGATAAAACTGACATCATCGGAAAGAAGAAAAAGGGCGCTTCTTGTGATATAAAGATTAAAGTTAAAGTTCTTATTTTCAATTTTCTGATACACACTGTAGCTACCATTTTGACGGTGCCAAAGATTGAAATACGTCATCAGTGACGACACACTGAAAAGGTGAATATACGGGCGAATAGTGTAGTGGTTAATAGTAAGTAAGTAAGTAAGTAATTAAGTAAGTAAGTTAGTAAGTACGTTTATATGTATTTCGGTAATCAATTAAAAATTAAAAACTAAAAATTACCAGGAGCAATTCCGAACAAATACGTTACGTTATCACCGCAATGACCGTGGTTCGAGTCCTTGTCGAGACATATGATTTATACATGATTAAAGATTAGCCACTAGACAATGTAGCTGGGGATTGTCTCGGCTTCGTTAGCTTGGCACCACGTAGGGTTCTGTTTAGTGTTAAATGTTGTGTGTTTCGTCCTTTGATCCCAGCTCAAGTTGTAGTGCTTAGTAAATTGCCTCTATGTGGGATGTGCATATCAGCAAAGATAAAAAATAAAAATAAATATATACGAGCTTCTCTTATCATTATCAATGTGTGCGTATTTGCGTAGGAGGTAACATCGCTCTATCATCGATATCTGATAGGTGTAGATATGAAAAACAAGCTTGTAACATGAACTCTAAATGTAACACGACACCCCCCACACTATAGATGTACATACATCACTAGCATACTTCAAATTACTGCAAGACAGTTAAAACAACATTGCAAGTAGAATCATGATATGTGATTATGATACAGAGAAAACAAGTTCAACAAAATTTGTAATTGTTGTTATAAGTACATCTGCAGGTCTGTCATTAATGGTCCATGGCCGACTATATTATGGCCGAATATGTTGCTGTCAGATTTTAAGAACATAGCAACTATATAGCATACGTACGATTTAAGAAAATCATAAAAATCTCGATATTCTGCCTCGCCCCTACAAAACGACGAAACGGTTTCGGATTATAATAAGGGTTAAGAGTTGTCAAACCCAAATCAAGTTTAATTGAAGAAAAACAATAATACTCAATAATAGTTCTCAAGTGTACTCAAATTATAACACTATTTCTACTCGTTTTTTTTTTTATTTAATTAATTGCTTTATTAGTAAGACCACTAAAGGGTAGTACTCACCTACGTTCTTAACGTGACTATCGTCTTATCGGTATAAGATTGAATGCACTCATTTAGAGTTATCATATATTATAATTGTTTATGACTATCATAGTGTGTGTATCCACTCATTTCATTGTTATGAACGTGGGTGTATTCACGTGAGTAATTAGTTAGTCTTGCTTTCAAAGTAATTACTGTAGTGAGTGCATCCATTCTTATACCGAACGATAGTCACGTTGAGAACTCAGATGAGTAATAGCCTCAATGGTTTATTTAACTAATAGATTTCTTTAACGTACATAATTCGTCTAATTTTATTCATAATCTTATTTATAAATATCCTCAAATGAGTAATCAAGGTTAATGAACGGGATGCCATGGTATATGTAACATCGAATTGGTATTCCTGACTAGGGGTAAAGAGACGTGGATGTAAATATTCATAATAACGCATTCGTAATCACGACTTTTTTTGTCTGCGCTTTCATCAGCCTTTTCCATGTCTTTAGCGGCATATCTTCTTCTCCACCCGTATTGATAATTCTTTCAAATCTCTTTACATTATAATTATAGATTATAATAATTGATTGTAATGTTTAAGTACTATTTAATCTATAAGTGAAAAGCAACGAGATGGAGCGCCAGCGGAATCGAGTTGTCTTTTTACGAATAG
>JAUKPT010004039.1:0-11477 GCA_032273505.1 Nanomia bijuga | reverse complement strand
GATGAGGAGTCAGGAGTCCTTTATTTAAGGGGTCTATGACTGAAATGGACCAAAAGTCAGCCAAAAAAATAATTTCCACACTGATCTAGAGTCTCGATTTTTTTTTCACAACTAACAATACCCTATCAAATCTAAAAATGTTTGACGTTTATTGCAATTAGTTCGAGGTTATCCTCATTTTGAGTCTAGATTTACTGGGTTATGATGACACCTGACAAATTACCATCAACAATTGCTTATTACGGAAAGAGTTTCAAAAACGATAGAGCATATCTCTATCGTTTTTGAAGCTCTTTCATATACATGATATCATAGGATTAATGCAGTCTTTATCAGGAACGAGCAAAAATTTGAACTGTTTCAAGGTTATAAACAAAAAATTTTCTTTGTTTATCTTGTCTCGTTTAACTCAGTGTGCACATGCACATCTATTGTTAATCGTCATTTGCAAAGTTTGTTTGTTTGTTACATCCCTTAATAAAATTATGTTGAATTTTGCTACTTATACATATATGAACAACTGCAAGGTCCTGCCGACCATTTTCAATTGCATCTTGTCTAACGAAAAATGACCAAAAATGACAAGTTTTTGATGGAAATAATGGATTTTTGAAAAATTATATTAAAGCTTATTTTTCTTAAAAAAAGATGACAAGACATTGACAGCAAATGGAGGAAATGGCAAAAAAGACAATGTATCATCTTGGGAGACCATATAAAAGTTGTTAAAAATTTTGAGTAAGAGAAAATTTCAAGTAAAAGCAACATCAAAACCAATTACCTTGCCGACAAACATATGGGTAGCCTGAACATCACCTTCTCCGGTGTATTCAAGGTAAATAATACGTCCCTGGTGACGGTGAACACCTAAAAGTAATAAAATCCATGGATTGAATGTGTTTTCAGGATTGCATCATGTTTTCACTCTTATAAGTAAAATAGTTGAGGGCAACCTGAAGGCTCCCTTTTTATTCCTACTACCTAACTCTGTAGGGATGGGCGCGACTCGTATCCTTGAGTTGACCCCTTTCCCTTGCACCAAATCTCCAATGCTGTGCTAAGCAGGATGGCAACGAGTAACAGTTTTTCAGGGATGAGAATAAATAATTAAAATTTTTTGACTTTGACACAAACAACCCCAGAATGGCTATTCCAGGTCCCAATTCCAGTCAAAATAAGAAGATCATGTTGTTGTTCAGGATCTTGGAATTCAGCAACCGAATCTTATGCTGGTTTTATGTCTTTGGTCTGACCCGGCTGGGATTTGAACCCGCAACCTTACAAAGGCGAACATTCTACCATCATATCACTATAAATTGTACTCTCCTTAAATACGAATTTGGCCAGATCTAGTAAACTAGGGGGAGGGGAAAATCCCTTTAGGATTAAAAGTTTAAGACAGTATTTTCAATACTCTGCTTTTTCACCAGCTTTCCCACTTCATCTTAACTTTCTAAGATCAGCTGATCTGATCAATAATAATGATCAGATGATGATGAACAAGGATTTTTACTGATTTGAAATAATGTTACAGTCTAGAAGGGGGACCTTTAAATTATATATTGTTTACGTACCATCAGCACAACGATCAACAGCAGCAAAGAGAGGGTAGTCTCTTTTGAAGTTCTCGTGGCCAGCAACAACCGTCATCTAGACGAATAAAAAAATAAAATTATATATATGCTATAGCTGGTAACCAGGACAACTAATGCCAAGTGCACAAAAAGTGAAAAGATAATTGAGATGTAAACAAACAGTTGTACTTATCGTTGTGAGAAGATATTTTGACAGAAATGATGCAGAGCTCAAAATATGAATTGTCAATTTTTTTTACCCATTCAAAGAAGATGGATTAGTGAAGAAAAGTTGATAGTTGCAAGAGTAAAGACAATTCAACAATTAGTACTTTAATTTTTATTGTAAGTATGCATCATTGTTTATCTATTTATCTGGAAATTAAGCATTAATAGGTTTTGAACAGTTTTTCAACAGGAGGATTTTTTTCAAAAAGAAGTGGGATTAATCGAGGGGTCGGGTAAATCATGCTCTGGAAAAGCGTACAGGATTTCTGTTTGAAAAAAAGTATTACTGAAAGATTTTCCAATGAAATTTCTAGAAAAGGTGAGATGAGATTTCTGAACAGTGAGTCACACCTCAGGATGATTAAGAAAAGGGAAGTTAGAATCCCTTTTTGAAATATGAAAGATGAAAATAGCTGTAGCTATACCTTAATTGAAGTTTCATTAAATATCTCTCTCAAATATTCTTCGACTCTTTCAGCCGCCATTCGTTCAGGATCTGAACCTCCAATGTCTCGAGTGATTATCCTATAAAAAGAAAATGAAGAAAATAGAAAGATATATACATGTTTTACACTCTAGTGTCAGAAGTGTCAGTCTAGTGTCAGAATTTGTAAAAATATAGTAAAAATTTGCAAAATGGCCCCCAAAATACCAATCCCAACCTGGAGCCAGCAAAAATTGGCATAAGCCATCCCAAGCTGCCATAGTCATTAAAAGCTGCAATGACAGCTCTGAGTGTCTGAAACCTCAAAAATTGATTGCACCAGTGGGTATTTTTCCATGAAGTTTTTAGGGAAATGAAACCTCGCCTGAAAAACCAGAATACATAAAAATTGAAAAGCCATTCCACTCACCTTCCATGTTCTATTCCACAAACATCATGAACTAATTTATTTCCCTAAAACATCAAAAGTGAGAAATAATGTCAACAAGTTTCCTTGAAAGGATGAGGAGAGGAGGGAGAGATCTCTATAATGCCAACCTCTGGCATATTTTAAGCATTTGAATTGATCATAAGGATAAAAAGTCTGCTTTATGGCTGGAGCCTTTATGTAACTACATCACTACAGACTTTATTGAACCAGCACACACTCATAACAAAGAGTAGAATACTTTTACTCCTATTGCAATATTGTTCAATAAGAAAACATAACATTACTTTATATCCTCAAAACTTTGCAGGATGAAAATTTTAATTTTAATTTGGTGTTTTTTTAATCAAAATTGCTATTTGTGGCATTTTTATTTTGTAATTTTTGCCAAAAATTGGTATATTTTGCATACTTTTCGTGATCAACCATAATAAATTTTTTGTTTCAATTCCACTGTTAAGCTTATTATTCCCATGCAATTACATTATTGCTTTTCTTTTATAACATTACAACTTATCAAGTCATCAAATTCTTTGGTGAATAATGATGGGCATACTACAACATTTGTAATCACATCAAGACTAAAATCATGATATTTTCAGGTGAAAGTTGTGGAAATACCCCGATTTTGGCCAGCAACATATTTCTTTTTATTTGCATCACATTTTCAAATAATGTTTTACCTGAGGGGACATTGAACTAAATTCTTCTATAACGGCATGGCACCATCAAATTTCACCTCTCATTTATACATATAGAAATAAGGGTAAAGTGTTTGGGTCATTCTAGTGGAATTTTGTCTGGAAACACCAATTATTTTGTGGAATAATGTAAGGATTAAAATTACATAAAAAAAAATAGAAGTACATTTTTGAAACACATTAAACGCATATATCTCCTTAACAAACTTTCAATATTTTGCACTATTTTAATCTAAATGTCACAATTTGTTGATTTGTTACAACTACAGTACACAAACCAAATGGACATTTTGCATTGTGACGTCATCTTAATCACAATATTATAAAAATAAAACATTTTTCAATTGCCAAAAGTAGTTGTATACGTTGACCCCATCGTTTGAATTGTAGTTTTCAAAAGATCTTTTTATAATTTAACTCATTTTTAATGGCATCAGCACTTACCCTGTAAACACCAACAATTGTCAGAAAATTTTGTCTTAAAAATATTGAAAAAGTCAAAAAAAGGAAAAATTAAAGGCTCCGAGAGATATTTACAAATTAATGGAGGTGCCCCCCCCCCCCATTCTAAAGAGGGTCAAAACAACATATATACAAGGAAACAAATTAAACACACACCTGCTCTTCAGATTTTATTTCATTCGACGCAATTCCTAAAGCTTCAATCTTCTTCTTCTTGTCAGGCAATGCTTCACGAACCTCAATTGGCTGGAGAAAAAGAAAGAAAAAGATTCCGGTAAATATTCAAACTACAGTGGCTGACAGCATTTAATGATTAACTTCCTATTCCAAAATGTTACACTTATCGTAACAGAAATATCTCAAGTTACGTTTTTCTTTCTTCATGCTTATATTTAACTTGTATACATGTAATTAGAAAGCAGAATAAAGAAATTTACCACATAGACCGCTTCAAATGCTCCAAATATGGAAACAAGTAGAGCATCTTTATAGTCATCTGACCTTTCAACACTGTCAACAACAAGCAACGGTTTCTTCTTGCCAGCTTTCAATGCCCTAAAAAAGAGACCGTTTTATCATTAATTTTTTTTGGAGTCATATTATTGAAATTGTAAGAATGTTCTGCCAAGTTCAGTTCTTTTAAATGATGTATGGGTAACTTTGGTGTGTGTCTGTGTGTGGGGAGAGTAGAAAAAACTAGAATACCTTTTAATTCCATTGAGAGCAGCTTCTTTGTATCTCCTGACATCATCGTAATCACGATTCAACAGACCAGTAGGAGACCAAACCTAGATAAGTTAATCAAAGGCTAATCATTTATCATTCTCTTTAATAATAGTATGGAGGCCATAGTTGTAAGCTCCAAAGGCAATTGTCAGCTCCCAATGCAATTGTCAGCTCCCTTGGCCACCTTGACAATCATAATAAAGGGCTTAACGGTTGTCTAAAATACATATCATTGATACCTATTCGCCTAAAAACATTAAGAATAGTTTTGGTTCCAGAATATGTATATCTATGATTTGGTTACTTACCGCCAATCTAGGTTCACCATCAGTCACCAGACAGACTTGTACATCATCACTGGCATCACACTAAAGTAAACAAAGAAATTACATTTTGTATAGATTTGCATTGCTGGTTTATTAAATATAGAGGTCAACCCCAGAGTAGACCACGAAATTATTCAGCGACTGTGACATAATGCGACATAATGCGACAAATAATTCAAATAATTTTGAATAATGTTGAATTTTGTTGAATGTTGTATTTTGTTGAATTTTGTTGAATAATGTCGAATTTTGTCAAGTAATGTTGTATTTTGTCGAATTTTGTCAAATAATGTTGTATTTTGTCGAATTTTGTCGAATAATGTTGAATTTCGTCTTTTTTCTCAAATCTTTTCTTTTTTTGTTGATTAATGTTGAATTTTATCAAAAAATGTTACGGTCGACTGTGTGGAAGACATTTATTAAAAGTACTGCTGGCAGCAGAGAAAATGGAGGTTATAGCTTTTTTGATGAATCCCTATCATTGTTTTGTCAACTGTTCTCAAATTCTTTTGAATCTTGTTGAATCTCGTCAAATCTTATCATTTATCTTCAAATCTCAATATCTTTTGTCAACTCTAGCCATTTCTCGTCTGACAAGAAAAGAAGAATAAAGGAATCATTTTACTCACTTCTCCCATAAGTTTCACAGCAGCTAAACATGATTGGACAAACTCAGGGTACAAACTTTCATCTGCTTTTTCACCAACAATTACAGTGCAATCATAATCTTTAATTGCTGCTGCAGCATTGTTGACGTATCTAACTGATTCTTTTACTAGAATGGATGCCATGATGACTATATGGCGTAAATTGAAAATATTAATGACATGTGAAAGAAGTAGAGAACTATCAAAATTGACACAAAAAATAATGAAATTAAGTAAGAATTTAGGTATTTAGTTAATATATCATCCTCTGAGACAAGTGGGTGTTGGAGGCAAAGTGGAATAAGAATGTACAGAAAAAAATTACAAGTTAATAAGCAGGGGGCAGTTATTAGAGACTAAGAAACTTGTTATAAGAAACTTGTGGAAACTTAATGGATGTCCATTGTAGGCTGAAATAGATTATATTTGTGCGTTTAGAAGCTGGATTAGAATTTACAACAGCATTCAGCTTTCATACATGAAGTTATGACAGCAAAATTTTGCTGTCATTATTTTCTAAATGTTTTAATTAAGAAAATGGAAAACACCTCGCAACATTTTTTTGCTGCATACTTTTTGCCTAAGCTAACAGATGACAGTGAATAAACGTTTACTTTACCAGTATTCCTTCAGAAAAGAAATAATTTTCTAATTACATTTCTTGTGGTAACTAATATGGTTTTCTGACAGCTTTAAGACTTTCCACTACAAATTACATACCTTCCTTGCATAATTATTTTTTGTTAAGAATTTTTGATATTAAAAGAAAGATGTGTTCAAATAGGTGTCAATGAAACAAAAAATTGTTTGTGTAATTGTTTAAACATGTTTGATTAAACAGAACCTTTCCTCAAAGGTCAAATTGCATTTATTTGTCCACTTTTTAGTCCCTTAATGGCTTCATTCATGATTAAAGATAGTCCTAAGATCATTCTGGTTAAAAACAAAAACAAATAGAAAATCATAGAAATCTAATTCTATAAAGCAAAACATAACCAACGTATATCTATATGTAACCAATTTTATCACCTTCAAACATTGGAAATGTATATAACCCTAATAAAAAAAACACAAAAAAAATCAGTAGTAATGACCAAAACGCTGTCAAAACTAAATTGATAATGCAGTTTACACATTTAAAAGATATCGCAATGTGACAATTATAACTATTCCCTTACGTTACATAATTCTTCTTTTAAATCAGAACAATTGTTTGTTTTGTGTTATTGTTAAAATTGTGATGTTCAATGAATTAATTACTTGGTTGCTCATGGTTACCTAGTTACTTATTCAATTAGATCATTGTGGTGAGAAGTGAAGCACAACTGAGGTCAGTGAAAAGAATAAGACAAACACCAATTCTTCACAACTCAATGCATCAGTCAACTTTTTGATTCAATGACGACAAGGGGAAAGGCATCAAAAAAGGAAATCATTCAGGGCAACTGACATGTGATCTCATAGACAAACACATTCACATAATGTAACTATTGAGTGTTTTAAACTAATTTTCATTGGGATTCAGTGGGCGTTTGGGCATTTGGTAAATGTGGTGTTTACAGCAATAGGAAACAAATTTTCCCTAGTACTGATTGTGAAGGAAAATGACCACAAACTGAAAAATTGTCACATATATCCCTATACTATCTCATATCCAAACTCACAAGGTGGGATGTATTCAAAGATCATAGACTTGTGCAGACCCATCAATCAGAGCAGGGGCTAATCTAGGTGCAAAAAGCCTTCGAACATCTGACACTTGAAATGATTTTGCCAATCAAAAACATAAAAAATGTGCCCTTTTTATTTCCATGGTATAGTTCCTTAGAATATGCCCTTTTTCTAAACCATCAAACACTGACAATTAATTTCTAGATTAGACCCTGAAGAGGCACATGATCACTCTTTTAACGCCTTATCACACCAACCAGGGAGAGTAATTTCAATCAAAAATAGCAATTCTTATATTGACACTTTATATGTATAATAGGACATCTAAAAAATATTTAGTAAATATTGGATGGGCATATTCTGCAGAAACTTACAGATAATTGCTGAGTCACTTATGAGCCTACTATTAGGTTCTGAATAATAATTTCTGCCTTGAGAAGAATGAAACGAAAGACCAATTAACGATATCAGGACAAATATAGGCAGGCGCAGACAACACTTGTATTTGTATTATCAATACCCTTAGCAGCAGAAACTTATTTGGCACCTCTTGCACAATGACTAGATGGATTCCAGCCTGATCTAAGGGTTATCAACTATAATTATGATAAAATGAAGGAGACTATTAAAATAAAAGCATATATACATTGTAACAATAAACTTCCTACTACTGAAGTGAGGATTTATATCTGTATCATTAATTTTATAAAAAAATATATCATTAACATGCATGGATGACTTGGAAATATTTCATTGTTATTCAGTGAGTTGCCGATCGATCGAAAGGGTAGCAAACTTATTCGATACTTATGAGGGTTTGTTTTGATGAGGCTTTTAAGCTTATTGTAAAATTATAGAAGGATTCATTACCTGTCTTGGGGTGAAGTTAAGTCAATTTTTTGAAAACTTATCAACTTATGTTGATATGACCAATCAGGTCCCATAACCCATAAATTAACTAAGTTTGATGTTAAAATACAAATTTACCCATATTCTGTTGAGGAGGAAGGGTCTTATTGAATGTGTCGTTACTGGATGGTATCAATTAGGATATGTAACTTTTTTATTGTTTTTCTCAAGTGTCATTGATTGATATACATACTTCAGTTGACCATCCTTCTTCAATAAATGTAAAGAATAATTGAGTATAAATATTTAGAAA
Organism: Nanomia bijuga; assembly: GCA_032273505.1. NCBI lineage: Eukaryota > Metazoa > Cnidaria > Hydrozoa > Siphonophorae > Agalmatidae > Nanomia > Nanomia bijuga. The sequence continues at coordinate 3,108 of JAUKPT010004039.1, read as the reverse complement.
TGTTAGGAAGGTTAAATAACATTAAGGTTGATGACCTCCATTATTTACATGTGGTAATATATGATAGGAAGGTTGCTCAAAATTAGCAAAATTAAACGTCCTTTAAAGTTGATTAACTGCCAAGGTTTGGAGGCTCACTTGAAACAACAATTAACCATTAAAAGAATACACTGAATAACATTTACAAAATAACAACAACACCAACATCAATAAAACAACAATATTAAGAACACAGTAGCAGCGTTTTTGCGAGTCTACTTACTTATATATTTTATGAAAAGCAAAATGTTGCTGAACAACAAAAACTATGACTATGACGAAGCAATTTCTGAACCGTCATCACGGTACCAGTTTCATTAGATAATTGGCAATCCAGTAGAGATGTAGATTTTATTGTTCAGGATAAAACAGATTATATTCTATTCTATTCTTTTCTATTATATTTAATTCATGCATGCATGCTGCACGTGGTATCCTCAAGCGGAAAGAACTCTTGTCGAGTTGGCGAGTCGGGAAATTTAAAATGCCAAGAAATATACTACTAGTGTTGATGCATCAGTTGGTTGCAGTCTCAATCAATACATAGTTATTATATCACCAATTAAAGCAATTAAAATATGATAAAGACATCGTATTATCTTCAAACGAACATTTGTACACGATTTTAATCACTTGAAATTTACGACTATTTCTATAAATATTTATATCAGGATTAATATCTGCCCGTTCGCGTTACCACCGCGTTCCTATGAGGTCGGAGGTTTCGCTTGATCGGCCTCGAATTTACTCTAGACCATACACTCGCCTTGGTCTTATGACTGGGGCCGTGACTCCCAATACCGGTACTGTATTACCACCTGTCTCTGAAGAGAGAAAGGTGTACCAAGCTTTATGATACGAAACCTCTAACCTTTTCAGCACCATGCAGCAGTTGTTAAACGGCGGTCAATTTCACATTGCTTTTGACAGAGGGTTCTGAAATGCTATTTAATGAACCTTTTTCAAGGGTCCCTGTTGGATGATAAGTATAGAACTTAGATGTCATGTTAATAGCCTTTCTTAATTTGCACCCTTTGATGCCTTAAATTTGATGAATTTTACTGATACGTATTTAATTGTACAAACATTTTTAACGGATGATAAGTAAATCACGATACCTGAGTGGATTCGATCCTCCCGCACTCAAGGCACGTGACTTACCGCTCTGCCAACTAAGCATTACATTCATTATATGACGTGTTTTCCCAATTGTTTAATCAAAAGGGTATTGTTTCGAGAAATCGTTTTTATCAATAGATTTCAATACATTGGGTCATTATTTAACAGTCCACGACATCCATGCCCGAATTCTCCGAATGGAAACATTCTTACTTAAGAGGAAAATTACTTTTTTTATTTTTCATTTTCAATTTTTTTCCTCCTTTTTTTTGAGGGGGGAGGGTTACAGCGCCCCAAAACCCTCAGCACCCTTAATTTTTACGAGGCTTTTTTTTTTGCCGAATTAAGACCCTGAAATCTCTAGAAAATTTTACAAAATTAAATTTTTTTATGTAACACTGACGTTTTTGGACCATGATTACGGGAATTGAGATTCAGAAACGACCCTTTTCAGAGGCACATCCTGTCAGCGCTCATATGGATGTTACCCCTTCGAGCTCCTTGCTCCTGTAGATAATCTACCTGGCCAGATCTCTGACGGAGAAATAATGGCGTTTGGTAGCAGGTGCTACTCCCCTCCTTCAATAAAAGGAGCTAAAATATTTTCTATTGTAGACTGACAAAAGAAGATTAACTTTTGATATATTTTTAGCGGATGCACTTTATGTTGTTCAACCAATTCACGTGCACTGCACAATAAATATCGCTAAAAGGAACCATCTCAAAACTTTGTCCAATTTAAACTTTTTTGTTGGGATATGTCATCAAGAATCTGATTGGTTCATATAAGATTGTCACAATTTGTTGTTGTTTTCTTTAAGTAAAAAATGATGATATCAGTTGTAAATGAACCAATTCTTGATAATGTAATATTCAACCCAATCAATCAATAGTAAAAATTAGACAAACAATATAAAAATAACTGTACCGCTCAGTCGAATGGATAATATGACATATTACCGTTGTCAGATAAATTTAATTAAACTTGATGATGACATTAATCCATATAATTTAATTTAACAGCATGATATGGTCTTGGCCATAACATTTTGCCATGAATCAATTTAATTTGAACCTATAGAAGATGGCATTGTGCCACCGAAACATCTCATAAACAGACGATGACTAAATCAAATAATCGGTGGTTTTGATTCTGCTTAGTAATCTTCTTGATGAGGTTGTTTCTAGTAAATTATTGATATGATCCACCACCCAATGGTTGGTATCTTTATGTATAATTGACCACAAGGCTTCAGCGCACACAAGTAAGAAATTTGTCTTCTTTTCTTTCTTCTTCATCTTTCGAAAAATCGAAAAAAGAATTATTTAAAAATGTTAAGCTCTTAAAACCTTTCCAACGAGCCCTTGCTTTTAAAAAATGATTAAGAAATAGTGGAAATACAACAAATCCTAGAATTAGTGTCAAGACTAGGCCATAATTAATTATTAATCGGATTCACCACCACATACACACCACAAGCTAATCGTAAAATGCATAATTAAAGATGTTTACATTTCAACGATGTATTATTATTATATCATGGTTGACATGTGGTATAAAAGCATCAATCATTCAAGGTTGAAAAAATTCTATATTTAATAGGATTTATATGTATTTCTTTCATCTCCTTGAAAGTCAAATTAAGAGAATTTTAATACAATTATTTTTTGGGCATCTTTGGAGAAAAATGCTAAAATGTTGCGATTTCTGAGTATATCCCATCATGATTGTAATACAGGGTGTTTAAAAAAAAAAGTGAACCCGCCAATAAAATGTCTCAAAATGGCCTTCAAAATTATTTATAGATAGTTTCATTGTTTTTTTCCGAAAGAGCAGACTTGAGTACATGTGGCCATAAAAACTTTAAAAATTGATTCATATTTCGGCTTAAAATTGATTTTATGTGGAGGTCATTCGAGAAAAAAAAATGGAGATAGACAAATAATATA